>VDFB02011562.1:0-17764 GCA_007258455.2 Sequoia sempervirens
AAGCTCCTTGCAGGATTGTTTGGTCGAGCAATGGAGAACTATCATTGATTGTGTTAACTAGAGCTGTGTGAAACTTTCTGTCAATCCAGTGTTTCATGACTTAACTAAACATGTTGAGATCAAATACCACTATATCAGAGATATGGTATTGAGGAAAGCAATTTAGTTGAGGTATATCAACACTGATGAGTAGACGACAGACGTTCTCACCAAGCCTCTCTCTAGGATAAAGTTCATGTACTTTCGAGACAAGCTTGGTATGGTGGAGAATATGAAGCCCCTGGTGAGAAGGAATCTACATTATCGGTGATCCTCTTTAATGCATTTCTCTTTGAGAGAGATTTGGGGTGCAAGCCCTTGTTTAATGCATTCTCTCTTTAAGATTTGAGTGAAAGCCCTTGTTTCCACCCTCTGGGAGAGCCATGGTGGATGTCATGTGTGTGACTCCATGACAACATCACGTGAGAGAGTCTGTGATGATTTTCTTGTACTTGTGTTTTCACCCTCTAGGAGAGCCATGGTGAACGTTACGATGAGGTGACAACATCACGTTGAGTGATGAGCACTTGTGCATGCCATCATGGGAGTAGCCATGATGGTTGATATCACGATGAGGTGATATCTTTCCTTTCCACGAGTAGCCATTGTGGTAGACATCACGATGAGGTGATATGTCTTGTGCAGTTGGAAGTATCCTCCCTAGCTGAGAGGGAGTGTTGATGCTATCATACAGTGTCGGGTGTCTCCTTCCAGCCGATCTCCTTTACATGATGATAAATTAAATTGTAGCTAATGGCTATTGAATTTATAGTCAGCGATTTAATGAAGAGGCATGATTTATATTAACAATATTTAATTATTGAGGAGGTGCGAATTCATCTTAAGTGAAGCCGACTTCATTCATGAAGAGTCACGAATTTTTATGAGGCTGACTTCTTGCTTATTGGACGTGATCTTTGAAGAGGCACATTCCTTCATGATGGATGCGATTTTGAAGGGGCACATTCTTCTATGATGGGCCAACAAAGATAGAGAGATAGAGATAGGGAGGCAGAAACATGGAGTGTGTGAGTGTATGAGTGAGAGAAAGATATGGAGATAGAGAGGGATAGAGATATAAATAGAGGGAGAGGGAGGGAGAGAAATAGAGAGAGGAGAGAGAAGTAGAGAGATATAGAAAGGAGTTATAAGGAGAGGGAGAGATATCTAGAGATAGATATAACTTGAGAAAGATTGAGGGGGAAGAGAAAGGGAGATTGATTACTTCTTTAATGTTTCAAGTATTTTGAGACGATTATTGTAAAAAAATAATGGAAAAAGGACTTCGTATGTAAAATTTGTGAGCATTTGAAGTTTCAAAAATGAAGGATGAATTTCAAATGACTATAATTATTTTTTGGTGCTTAATCTAGAAAAGTTCCTGATCTAGTATGTAGAGCTTTGAATAACCTTTCCAATGCCTATAAAAAATCAAAATTTCAATAACAAAACGCAAAAGTTATGCCCATTTTATTGAAGTGTGCTTTTTTGGGCTTTTTAAAATGGATATCCATTTTGAATAACATAAAATATCCGTTACTAATGGTATCCATTTTGGTTTGGTATTACCAAAGCAAAATCAACTTTTTATTTGACCCATACAAAAAGTCAAATATCCATTTCGCGATTTTGGCTTAGTAAAAACACATTTTTTTCCTACTGCCATTGTTTGGCCCATCATGATCTTGCACTCACCCAAGCTCCTTTTATACCATATATTTCCCATTATATTTCGAAAAGAACTTAGATACCATATATCATCTGAAACTGAGAACAACCAGTTTTAATTGTGAAGTAACCTTCATTTATTCTAGAATTTCAGGATGATGCAATGATCTTCAATTGTATTTTGAAGTTTGTGCTATTAATATGTATATATTTTGGTGGAAATAGTTTATAATAACTTTATATTGTAAAATAATAGTTGCAAGCCAATGTAGGAGATTACTTTAAGGAATATAATTTTTGTGCATTATATAAGGGATATGGTATTGCTGTTGTATCTAGACTATCCAAATGCAAAGACAATATTTCTAGAAACAAAAAATGCGTGTTATGATTTTGGTATCTATTAATGGACAAAGTCAAAAGATGTAATAAATATATATTTCTAGGCCAAGGGATATGTGTGCCATATTAATGGAATTTCAGATCTAATTACAATTTCAAATGAGAGTAGTAATAAAGGTGGAACAAAGGATTGAGAAATGAGAAGACAGTTCATGTGTGAATATAACTTCATATTTTCCTATGGCCTTCTTTTCCTTGTTTTCTCAAAGAAATTAAATTCTATTTCAATGAGTTTGTAAAGTCTCTATGCAGAAATCTTCCAGGTTTGTCCCTTAAAGGATTTCTAGCACCAGAATTGGGCCTCCTAACTTCTTTACAAACACTGTAAGTGCCTATTCACTCAATGGCTCTGGACGTGCATTTAATATTTGTACTATTATGTTTTCAAGTAATGAACATGTACATCACCCTTAAATTATTGGCATAGCAAGTATCAAGTAAATTGGTAGCGCGTGAATATTTTCAAGATTTTGGTGGACATGCAGGAACCTTCGAAGTAACAGTATTTTGGGTGCCATACCAAGACAACTTGGTGGGCTCAAAAATCTTGAAAATTTAGATCTGAGTCTCAATCAGCTTACAGGTGTTATTCCCAAAGAAATTGGAAACCTGTCAAACATTGCAAAGATGTAAGGAAAATCTCAATTGATTATTAGGATTTGATTGATCATATTATTGGCTATTGTTAAGAAATAAAATTGTGTCTGTAACAAATAAACTGCTTATCATTTGCTTTTAAAATCCACTGGTATAAATTTATATTTTTCTCTGCAGTTTTTTGGAGGGAAATGACTTGGTAGGCAGCATTCCCCCAGAACTTGGCAATTTGGAGAAACTTCAAGAGTTGCATCTGCACAGAAACAGGTTCCAAGGAACCATTCTTGGTGATAATGAGTCAATGAATATTAATCCAAAGCCCCAAGGATTGTAAGTACATAGCATTTTGATTTTAAGATTAAACTTATTATAGTTGAAATGAATTAGAATGAATATGAAGAAATATTTTTTGTCAAAAATGACCAAAAATTTGTTAACAGGATTTCTTTTTCTGCAAGAACCTGCATAACTTATCTAGTAGTGCAATCCAGTTACTTTCAACCTCTTACAATCCACATTTTGATATATCCCTATTACATGTGCACGACTGACTCCCGAAAAGGGAGAGAATTGTGAATGAGAAAATCATCACAGTTGGCCATTGGAGATACCATCCATAGGGAACGGTGGATTTTATATGGGATTCTTCCTCCAAGAAGCTTACTTGTAAGGTCCTCATTAGCTAATCTAATATCACGCTGCTTGTTTCTTCTAAGTCTACCTCTCTTTATTCTTAATGGAAATATGATTTTTCTTGGATGTGATGGGGATTGTTCTCACTTACAATCTAAAGCATCTATAAAAGAAAGAAAACACACATTGTGAATAAAAGAACAATATAATATTGTAAAACCCACAAATTGGGGATGACAATGTATGGAACTACCACAAATCACTAGTTGTGCTCTTCTTCATCAATACCGTAAATATGTGGCCTTTATGAGAATGTTGTCTAAAGAAGAGTTATTGTAACAGGGAACAAGTGGCCTCTTGAGTGACCCAATTACCCTTCTGTAGGATAGGCATGTGTGATTGTTGTGTTGCAGTTATTCTGTGTAACTCATGAAAGTAGTCTTTTGTATTTTGGTTCTTGTATAACCATTCTTAAACATAGTCTTCTTTTGAATGGAATGAAACACTAAGAGTGTTTTTTTGATGACTGAATAATGAAGAAACAAGTATCTTTTATGGATGGGGAGTTGCACAACCTTCTCCATTCTTCTTTACAACTGAAATTCAAAATTGCTGGTTACTTATGCTGGTTGTCTTTAATTGATCTATTGGGCATTTGATATACACATTCATGTCTGTATCCAAATGTCAAAAACCTTGTATTAAATATACATCTATCCTCTAGTATCTATGGCAAGATGATTAAATTCAGCCCATACTTTGTAATCTGTATACCATAGGTGCATCAATAGAGTGGTAATCTTCTAGCAGGATAATAGGAATTTTTTTAATGCATATGACAGTCCATATTAATGTTTGATTTTCTCTTCAAGACTTATTACTTCAAGTTATCCAAGTCCTTTCCAATATGCATCAATCTCAAATCTCAATGATCTCAAAACACAAGACTTAACATCTAAAAGAGTTGTTTTCTTTCAAGTAGCTTTGAATTAAGGTATCTTATTCAATATTAACGTGATAAGGATTTAAAGCCTTGTTCCCTAAAAGTGTTTTAATTTTTCATTTGACACAAAAAAAAGGCTTGGCTTATGAACTTAAATGATCTTATCCTTCTTGGCTTTGGGACATAACATAATACAATCTATCAAAACATTTTTCTTTCAGAAATCATATTAAGAAATGACTCAATCATTTTAGTTGGACATTTTCATATATCTTGCCTTGTAAAGGCCTAGGTAGAATAGTAATATATATGAATTTTACTCAACACCAATCTATTAAATGCCAATTACAGTGCATAGAAAGCTCTTTTTGAAACTCTTGTTAATTTTGTATTCAATATTGTTAAGCATTTTAATTTGATCCTTTCAATGTGACACAAAAGGAAATTGATGTGCAATAAAACTGCTCTTTAAATTAGAAGGTGAAGCTCCCTATAAATAAAAAGTAACCTAATATGAACAATATTTACTTGCTATTTACAATCCGTCAAGTATTTTATAGGGTGGTTCATGCTTATTGTAAATAAAACTAACAGTGTGCCTTTTTGGATTCACCTAGGGAAAAAGGCTGACACACTCTTAATGCAAAGTAAAAAAAAATTGTGCTTTTTGATTGAAAAGACCCTATGATTATTACATGGTTACATTGTTTAGGTACAGGTAGAGACTGGGCAGTGCAAGTATACATAAGGATTGAATAGGTTTAAACAATACATAGGACTTGGTAAATTAGAAGAGGGGAATGGCATACTAGGATTCCAACTTTAATTTATCTTGTCAACGTATACAAAGAACATTACAAGCCAAATTAATTAATTGCATTCCAAGCTACAACTACGAACTAAACGACTACTATAATGGAAAATCTTCAGCAATTGTTAAGTGAGATTTAACTCATAAAATCACAAATAACATATAAGACAAAACACTTAAACAAAAATTTAGAAGGAAAAAATGCATAGTAAATTCTATTGAATGAATACTAAATTGTAAATCAACAAGAGAGAATCCCAACCAAGTGCAAAGAGCACACATTTATAATCTGTTATGATGTGTTGCATGAGAAAATGAATATCCCACCCCAGGTGAGATATCTGCTAACTGAAATCTGCCTTGTTTGAATTGTTTGTTCTTTCAAAGTTTTTGCTTGTTTGATATTTTGAAAGGTTTATGCCAGGAAAATGCAAATAACATATACCAATGCCAGATAAAAGAAATATTGAATGTAAATACTGGAACATTTCAAATCAAATTTATGATTTCTTTTGCAATGAACAATATACTTCCAATATAAAATAATCTTTGCATTTCACTAAAAAAACTCATACCCGGATTTCAAATACATTGAATGATGGTCTCAAGCTTAATATCAGCAAGTCTGGAAATTAATAACAGCAGAAGGCAAACCCTCAATATTGGACACCTGGCTCAAACAATGAATTCTCCACACATAAACTGCTGCTGTTTGGAAGATAGTGATTAGCCGCTCCAAAATGTATAGAAACAATGCTCATAACCTAGGTGATTTGGCCTAGGATCATCACGCCCAGCTCATGGTGGAGTACGGCCCAGCAAAGACAGAATAGTACGGCCTGGGAATGAACAGCAGTACCACCTAGCAAGGATATATTGGAAAAACAACTCTCAACAACAGATAATCTCTTGATCATAAGCAATGTTCTTCACAAAACCCTTGAACAATCTCTCCAATGAGCTCAATGTGACCACTGAATGATAGTCCCCTGTTGAATGCTACCTTTGGGTGATCTTGCATACCTGTGGGAAGCAAAATCAAAGAGAAACTATGTTCTCAAAAACCAATTTTGCAGCAAACCCTGGTTTACTTCTCTCCACAAGAATTCTCCAAAAAGCATAAGTGTCAAATGATTTTCATTTGCTTTTTACAATGCTTTTTATACCACCTTGAGATGGCACGATTTCCCAAGTTGATTTTGTTATTAAAATAATATAAAACATTTGCTTTTTAGTTGACTTTATATTATACCCCACTTGGGTGCTTTAAATCATTACTTTAATATTTGACTTTATATCATTTAATGACCCCTTAATAATAAAGTCAAATAAGTCACTTTAATATCCATTTATAATATTTAATTATTATTAAAGTATTACTTTAATAATAATTATAAAATCACAACTCCATCGTTAATCATCATTTATTGAATCTGACAGTGCTAGGAGGTAACCCACTGAATCCTCGGCTCACCTAGTGACTTGCCAAAAATAGTAAGGTTGGCCTCTATCACTCAACTGACTTACTATAAATAGTAAGTGCATCAAAATGGAGCCAGAAACCTGAATAACATCGCCTCTAAATATGCCAAGGGTCTGGAGAGATTAACACTGCAAATTGCCACCTGAAGAGCGGAATAACTCTAACATAGGGCCCTCTAAACATCATTATTAGCCTACGAGGACTTGATAATAGGTTAATCCTCCAACTTTGATGCTCGCCAAAAAAGGGGACATTACAGAAAATAAAAAGCTAACAATGACTTCTACTCTAAGAATAGATTTCTTGCATGTAATAAAAGCTAAGTTACCGGTTCGGGTTCGGGTTTGGGTTCGGGTTTGGGGGTTCGGTTCGCCGGTTCGGCTAAAATTTTTGGGGGGGTGGGTTCGGTTCGTTTTGGGTTCGTTAGTACAAAAAACATGTAAAAATAAAATATATATATATATATATGCAGCCTTGAAGCAAGAATTAGGATTAAAATATCACATACATCATATAAACAACAAAACCACCATAAACTTGAATGTCATTTAAAACATGCATGATAAATATTCATCGTTGAAACTTGAATTGTGGTAGCTTGATATACAGAGTCTATTGATGCCAGGGTTCAATTTGTATGATTTTGAAAAAAGAAGCCAACTGAGTAGAGTTATCAGCATTCTTCAGAAATCATAAGAATTTGTTTATACACTAGCCATTTTGATGTCTTCTTGCAGTCTCAAACATTATTTTGTATCATTGTTACATTGGTCTTGAGAGTGGTAGCTTAATATAGCTCCACAATACAAAATTTGTTTACCTGTGCAGTGTAACAGTGGCATAGGCAGATTTTTCTTTGAAAGAACCAAAGGGTGACTGCACAATCGAAGTGTATAAACACATATCTTTTTGTAATATCAAGGATACTTTTTGAATCTTCCATGCATTGCTAAACTAAAAGGAAAGGTCTTTCGCCTAATCTGTGTGCAGCCATGCTTTTGACATTGTCAAAAAGAGCAAAACAAATGAATAAGAATGAGGTAGTTAAGGTGTTTGAAGCTAAGTTACGGTTGGTTGAGGGAGTTGGTCAGGCGAGAACCGTGCGTGGTCTGAGCAAAATTTTTAGGGGTTTGGCGTATGGATGCGTGTGTATATATATATATATATTAATAATTTAATATATTATAAATCTATATATATGTATTATATATACAAAAAAATAAGAGAAATATAGAGAATTGTAAAACTAAATCATTTCATAGTATGATACTTGATCATTGATCAATGCCAAATGCCAAAGATAAATATTAAATGCCAATTGATAGTTGAAAAATATTCAAATAAAATTACTGAATTACAAAATGTAGTTCATGAAACATTGAAACATGATTCAATGTTCATTGTTCATGTGCTCATCAATCATCAAAAGGATTGTCAGAATCATCATGACTTGAATTTTGAGTGGTTTCAACTTCAAAATCATCATCATTTGAACCCAAAGCGGATCCAACACCATGTGATATGTCATCAATATCACCCACATCATCCATAGTGGCTCTAGCAAGATCCTGAATGTTTGCATCAAGTCAGTAGACTTCGGGTGCTACATCCCAAAGCCTCGCCCCCACTTGTATTGAGGATCCTTGTATAGAGACGCAAATTGGAATGAATATACACTAAGTCTTCAGCTCTTTTTGCAGCCAACCGGTTACGCTTCACTGAGTGGATAAAGGAGTATGTGCTCCAATTCCGTTCAGCGGCAGAAGAGCTTGCAACCTGGAGAGAAAACCAACAAAATTAAAAATAAAATAAAAAAATGCAAGATAAATTCAAGAATGTTAAGTGTTAAATTTTACAATACAAGTGGCAAAAAAAAAAAACTTACTTGTGAGAGGATCTTGATTGCAAGAGGTTGGAGGTACATATAATCTTGACCATGGAGGTACCACCATGTAAGACCATCCATTTTGTATTGGTCTCTAGCAACAGAAGCATTATGATTTTTTGATTTTCCTGTGACAAACATTCCAAATTCTCTCATGACACTTGCATGCACTTCTGGATCACTGAACATTCTACTAAATGCCGTCTTATACCCATTAGCAACTTCAGAATCTCTATATGGTGGTATTCTCCCTGGGATAGAAAGTACTTCAGTGGTATAGTACCTCGGAGATAGGGCATATGCAAGGAGGTGCAATGGAGTTGTCATCTTGTTCCAACGATGAAGAACAATTGCTTCCACCCTTTTGTACAAGGTGTCTTCAGGATCATTCTCTTTTTTTTGTATTTCTATTTTTATTTTTTCCAACATTGTGTCCATGCTATCATAGACATCCCCCAAGCATGGTTCATCTGTATCAGCAAACCGAAGCATAGACATGATAGGTTCGGTGAATTCCAATACATAATTCACACGATCCCACCAATCGTCATTCAAGATCAATGCCTTGACTTTTTGGGCCCTCTCTGAATTTGATTGCTTCCATATACTCCATTGGTTGCTAATAACCATTTGACTCAATGCATCTTTCACCTTCACAAGTCGTCTCAGAACAATTGTGTGAGATGCAAACCGGGTCTCGGCAACCTAAGAACATGTTAATAGTAAGTTAATAACACATTTAAAATATGTAAATAATGCAAAAAATTATTTTATTCAATTATGTAAAACATGACATAAATGATAAATGAAACTAAATAAATTAAATTTTAAAATTTACCTTCAACAATTCCAATGTTGAAAAAGTTCTGAAAATTGCTTGTGACATATGGTGGTTTGTCACAAACATCTGGATCTCCTCAGACTCCTGGTATATTTCTTTCACCCACTCTATTTGGGTGCCAATTGCTTGCATCACCAAATTGAGGGAGTGTACGGTGCACGGTGTCCAAAAGATGTGCTCATATCTGGCCTCTACCAAAGCACCTGCAGCCCTGCAAACTTTTGCATTGTCCGTAATTACTTGGACAACATTTTCACTACCCACCATCTCTATGGAGTCAATGAGAATCCTGGAAATGAACACTGCATCTTTCACTTGCCCTTCACAGTCAACCGCCCTCAAAAACATTGCCCCCTTGGGGGACACTGCAATAACATTAATCAATGGACGGTTTTTGCAATCTTTCCATCCATCGGAAACAATAGATACACCTGTTTCAACCCAAGAATCTCTAATTGGTTTTAGTTGGGCCTCTACATATTTCTTCTCTTTTTGCAATAAGGTGGTACGCACCTTTTCATACCCAGGACTTGTGAAATCAGGAGGTGCACTATTTATTGCTGACACCATGTCCTTCCAATATGGTGATCTCACCAAGTTGAATGGAAGACCATTGGCATAGAGGCAACGTGCAATTTTTTCTTCAGCAATATCTCTTGCCTCCATTTTAAATGCCTTCTCTAATGGACCTCTCTTGCGGGTGGTGGTTTCTAGTTCTTCATCTTCTTCTTCCGTAGAGGGTATAGACAAGAAGGGATGTCTAGAGGGCCTAACTATCTGATGAGTGGGTAATGTTGTTTTTTTTTTTTCGGAACTATAACTAGTTTGTTTTCCTCTTGCAATGGAATTGTCAGCATCTTCTTGTTCTTTTATAAATGCTGCTATTTGTACAGCAGAAAACCCCTTCTTATCTGGGCCCACACACATATTAATCCCTTTACCACCAGGGCCCATAAAATGAAGTTTCACTCGGTAGTAGGAGCTATTATATTGTACATTGCAAAAATTACACTTCCAAACAAACCCCCACCTCCAGGAATTTGTGAAATTCGTGTGGTATGTCTCCATAAAGGAGATCCTTTATCAATTTTAAACTTTTGGCTTCCATCCCCACCCACTGAACTTTGACTACTGGCCATTGTTGCAATCTATAAAAAAAATGAAAAAAAATATATATATTTGAAAAACTTCTTCACAAACTTGAAAAAATTCATCAAAAACTAAGAAACTTAAAAAAATTCATCAAAAGATTGAAGAATAGGGTTTAAATGCATACCTTGAACACTTAAATCTCCTTTGTAAAAGCTATTTGCCACTCCACAATCGATCTCCTTCAAATGCAATCACCTCCCTTCAAAATGCTAAGATGGACAAAAAATATGGAGAGAGCAAAATGAGAGGTAAAAATGAAATGTTTTAGTGTTGAAAGGCCTCATATTGGGTCATTTTAGGGTTAAGAGGCAAAATAGAAATTAAAAAATTGTTTTTTTTTCACTTTTGGGCCCACTTTTTAAGTGCTGGGCCGTGGGTTCTCAAGGGTTCACCTGGGTACGCGGCTGGTACCCCCGGGTTTGCGTACCTATGGGCAAGGTACTCGCTGGGTACGCACAGGGTGCGTGCCCAGCGCGTACCCACAGGCGAACCCATACCGGGTTCGCACCCGAACTGGGTTCGAGGCTTGTGGGTACGAATCCGGTAACTTAGGTTTGAAGTGATTAGAGGTCACTTTTAGGGTTCCCTTGGGCGTGGGTCAAAGTCAAACTCCATAAAACATTAAAAAAATGCTCAAAAAAACACTTTTTGGATGCCTAGGCATGCAGGTTTTGTCTTGGTTCGCCTGGGTTTTGTCTGGGTTTTGCCCGGGTTCTCTTGGGTTCTGCCTGGGCGAACCAGACCCAAAAATGAAGGACCCTGGTCGAACCCACAAGCGAACCGAACCAGGACCCGAACTAGGAGCAAACCAGGACCAGGACCCAGCCCAGAACCCAATGAACCAGCTACTTAGAATAATAGCTTTATTTCAAAATTGTATCCACTAATTTTAAATTTGAACTCATACAACCTTTAGTTAAACTACTGATAGAAATGTCTACAAACTAAACACTTGAACCCACATTGCTCGCATGACAAGAGATTCAAAAATAACTAACTACTCAAAAAGCATATTGGGCTAAAATTAGAGATCACTAAAAATTGTGCAGGCTATAAATAGTTCGGAGTAAAAAGACTTTTTAGAATATGTTCTTTTACTCCGAATTGATGATAGCTAAAACAAGCACAAACTTTTTTTAGCACAGTCTAAATATAAACTACTAACAGGTGGCTCTGGAGTTAACTCTGATAAACTTTTGATGAAGCTTTTCCTCTATTTGATCATGGCAGATCCTTAGAAAATCTCCCAAAGCCTTGACATTTTGACCATTTGACGCATATGAATGTAAAATCCCTTTTTTGTTCAACTCTTTGCATCAAACCTTTAACGTAAAACTCACAACTTTGAATACTCTAAAAGGAATCACTCAATGATGGATTTGGAATGTTTTTCATATCTGAAAACCCTACATACATGTCATGAAAATCTGATTTTTATAGTGAAATTCTGCAACCTCTGCAAAAAGGTAACTAAATTCATTGAAATGAAAGATTTTGTTTCTGAAAGTTAATGAAGTATGCTGAAATTACTGATCTGCAATGATGAAGGTAAAAATTGCCATAAAAACACTGAGGTTTGATACCAAAAACCCTACTGAAAACATGATAAAATCTGCTCTGCTACTCACCGGAATCCTGCTGTTTGTGTTTTGCATTCTGCAGTGCTTGGATTTCACATTTTGCTGTTTTTGGATTTTGCATTCTGCTGCTTGACATCCTGACTTATTAATAGTTGATTTTCTTTGTTTGTAAAGTTATGGCTATTGGGGAAGAGGGGAGTTCTTCTATTAACAACTTGTTCCATTGCTTTGAAAAAGCCACTTGGCCCTATAAGTGGCATGCACCTATACATAGACACATAGCTTCCAACTTGAAAATATTCATCATCCTATTACTGGCACATGCCAATATAAGCAGATTGCAATTTTTCCTTACATTTGAAAATCTATATATACGAGCATGCGTCCATACATGTATTTGTGCTTTGTGATGAAATTTGTTCTGCCTATTTATACATGAGTGCCTATATAAACAACTGCAACTTTGGTTTTCTGAAAACATCTCCTATATGAATGTGCACTTTATGTAGCATTTTGGAACTCACTAAACTGATACACAATTTCCTATATTGAATCACACAATTGTCTAAAACAACTCAAGCTTGATTTTTGCACTTTGAAATTCACTTATATAGGTGCTCACCTATATAGAGGATTCAAACTTTGAATTTTTTTATTCAGGTGTGCACCAATGTATGCAAAGACCATTTTGAAGTTAGAAGATGGAATTCTTTGTTAAAGCATGCACCTATAGCAATGATTTCTTGTCTAATTTGAAATATGGTCTTGCCTTTGCATAGGGACACACTTGTACAAAGTTTATTTTTATTTTTATTTTTTGGTCTACAATCTACTTCGGTTAGGTGCACCCCATAACAAGCAACTTTTGATTTTGAATTTGAAAACCAAAATAATTCACTCACTATCACCCTTATCAATGGGTTTTTGAATTTTGACTTTGCACTTTTGGATTTCCTATAGACAAGTGTGCACCTATGCATGTAAATTTTTGGATTTCCTATAGACAACTCTAAAATAGGATGACACATGATTCCAAGAACTAAACACTTAAGTCACATGCAATTCTATTATGTAGATGAACAAATAACTTCAACGTAATGCTTGACGCTATCATTCATCTTCAATTTTTATTCAATGAAATCACAAACACAATGACATAGACACATTAAAAGATGGAATGATATTTAGTTACAACTATCATTAATAATGTCTTGTGCTCAAAGCCTTATATTTATAGGTTACAAAGTACTTATGTTCCATAGAGTTTAGGGGATAGGAGATGGGGCATGCCAGGGATGGGCTTCAAGTATAGGGTGACCATGGCCCAAATTTGGGGACAATGAGGGAATGGTATTCCGAATGTAATATAGTGCTTGAAAAATTAGCTATCAAAAATTTGTATAAGCAATAGCATTTGAAACTATAAACTATTAAACACAAATCATTGAGAATGTTCAATATCACTATATTACATCTTCAAAATTTTAATTTAATGATTACATTCAAGTACTATGTTGCAAGGTATGCCCTTGGGTCCTAGTCTCATACCGAATTAGTTTGGGTACCGGTTCCACAATAGGAGCATTTAGGATGCAACCTTGTCCCCAAGGCGCTCCCAAGTGCACCCACAACAATTGTGATTTAAAAAAAATCCAAAACCTAATTTCAAAGTATTTTTTAAACATTAAAACATTAAAAAAAACCTAAAAGTGCCTAAAACCCTAAAATGTGCCCATACTAAGAATTGTTTCACAAAAGGTTGCGGTTTTGGGTCACAGGGTGAAAAGATCTGAGATTACGAGGTAATAGATGCAATGGAGTATGGAAATATTTTTATATATATATATGTATGTTCCAAAATTATAGAATTATAAGGCAGGGTGATGCTCATAATTGCCAATGGAAATGGGAGTACAACTATGAAATTTTGATAGTAATAGTTCAAATTTACATGATCCCTTCACAAGTATGGTAATTGTTTCTCAGCCAAAAATATGAGAGTAGACCCCAAGGAAATAAAACTCCAAAGTTGGAAATATGCTAGCCAATTTTTTTCCACAGTTTTTACACAATCACCAACACTTGGCCAACTTGATTAGCGTTAGCTCCAAACCCAAACTCTATCAAAGCTCTAACCAAGAATGCGCCCTAAAACCACTTAAGGAAGAGGGGCGGGCATATGGTCAGAGGATCCCTAGGATCTAAAATTTGATACTGAAATTGAAATTGCTTACAACAGGAAATGTAAAATAAACTCAATACCAAGAATGTGCACACAAGATCCCTTTGAAGGCGAGGTGCTAACATATGGCAGAGTGATTATTACAACTGAAATAATTAGGCAGATAACCAGCCATGGAAGATTTTCAAAGTAAACTAATTCATCCGCTGCGGCGGGCATCCACTCAAGAGTGGGGATTCACCACTTAACAGTGGGTGAGAATAGCAAATACAAAGTAATTTTCCTCCTCACTGGTGGTAAACCATCCAGGGGTTATTGTATGCGAGTTAGAAGCACAAGTAAATGCAGAATTAACAATGGTTGGATTAGTACTACTAATTCTCAACCTTACAACTAAAGAAATCTGCAATTTACAATGTGTTACAATGATAGAATGAAAGCAACTGAGAGAAGGATGATTCTTCGAAGCTCTTTACCACTCAATACTGAAATTGAAGCTAAAAACTAAACTTATAACAATCTGATTACAAAAACCAGCAAACTGGAAGTGTAAACCAGCAACTATGAAATCAATGAATTGTTCATAACTCATTCAATATACCTCCAAATGGCATGACATGAATTGTGGCTGATTTGTGGAGGATAAGCGCCCAAACTTCAACTCAAAAACAGCACCAAAGATCACTAAATGAAGAGGCACAAATTTCCAAGCACTTCCAACATGGTACAACCTTCAAGATGGGCGATTTGCTTCTCAAAAATCAGAAACAACATAATAAAATCTGCAAACTCTTGTGAAGGGTCGCCCAAGGCATAGAAAACTAATGATCAAATACCCATCTCCAAATTAAAATCACCATAAGAGCTACAAGTGAAATCGACTTTCAGCCATGACTGTATCAACAACTCCAAAACTGGAAATATCATCAAAAACTTCAATTATGAGGCTCAATCTGCTAATCTGGATGAGAAGCAGCAATAAAAACCAACTAGGTGTTGTATTTCAAACACAAAATTGGATTGAAACTAGGAGGTAAGCATCCCTCGAAGTAAAAACTAAGTTGTCATTTCGACAGCATAACATTAGCATAAGTTCATGGATGAAGAAAGCTGGAGCAAAACTTCTCTTTTATAGAAAAAGAGGTTACTTCTCAAATTCCCAAAACTCCTCCAAGAAAGGGATGCCAAAAGTTCCCTTTTTGAAACATATATATTTTTAAAATTTGAAATCACTTTATTTCATCACCTTTTGGCGTCCAAACTCCAAGGCATTAAAGACTTTATGAAATATCAAATATTTCCTTTATGAGTCGTCCACCCTTTATGACCACCTTTTTAACACAACTTCAAGTCATCTCATTAGGCCAAGGGGTCAATATTAAAATATAACATTAATTGCCTTTAATTAAATGATTTCTCCAAAAATTGCTCCAAAAAGCCAGAAACAAAACCAAACAACTGCTCCAATTGAAAAGGAAACTTACTGAAGAGTTGCCAACTGGACCACTGCCAAAATTAGAACTTACTAAAAATAGTAAATCCCGAGAAATGCCAAAAACCACCAAGCAAAGGAAACCCTAATTTCACTTTTGATCAACCTATAGATTTCCAGAAATAGGCTATCAATCATAGAAGAGCGTATGGCCAAAATGGGGACACATTACACTTTCTCCCACGTTTTCTGGAAATAAGTAATAAATAAATTTCAAATATTAAATTCCAGATGCAAGTGCGACTTAATATTTATATTAGTTTATTTCTTGGAGAGGCCAACCAAGAATTAAAGTCGTCTCTTTTGGGAAAGAGGCCGACCTTTATGAAAAGACACCATGCTATGTATTTATACAAGGGGCTATCATTCATTTGATTCATTCGATTTTATTGAAGACAAGTTCGCATCACAAGAGGAGTTTGCTTATTTGCAGCAGATCAGATTATTTAAGAAGACATTATATTATCTTTGCTCATTTGCATCTAGGAGAAGTGCTGTGTTACATTTCATCAAATTGCCCTTGTGATTGGGCCTAGTTGTAAGCAGATTTCTGCTCTTCTATTTATAATATAAGAGATATAATTGTTGCTGGGTTTTTTCTCCCTCAAGAAGGAGGGTTTTCCCAGGGTAAACTGCTGTGTTTATTAGTCTATTGTGTTGCATTTTCTGCTTATTGCATTTCTGATCTAAAACACTAACAGGTATGACCAACAATAAGGGAGATTTTTCTGTTTATTGAGCCCTCAAAACTACTGTTCAAACACCTCCAATCTGCTCATTAAATTCCTCTTGAAACCCTGACAAAGAATTATCAAAATCTGTAACATTATAACTCTTATGCGATTTTTGGATAAAATCACCTATAAATCCACCAAGAAAGATCTCAATTTCAAAATGGATGTTATTTGTGAATTTTTTCATCCTCACAAAGCCTTGGTAGAACGTTGTTCAACCTGCAATATTTTTTCATACAAATTCTCAAGCATGAGTTACAAAATGAGCTTCAAAACACTTTTAATGCCCCCCTCAACTCCCATGCCTATCTTTGGGAATTTAATATTTATTATATTTAATAAAAACCCCTTATGTCTCCCATGTAGACGTCCATCTTTTAAAAAACACTTAAGTTTATTTTTGAAAGTCCCTTATGTCCCCTAGATGCCACTTTATAAAGTCACTTTAAAGTAATTTAAATAACATTAAGTTAAATATTTAATTTAGCTTATAACATTAACGTCATTTTAAATATTCCCCAAACCATTAAAATTCACCAAATAATCATTAAATCCAAACTCTGATCATGCTGAGGGAAAACCGACACAGAAAGGCCAAGTTGGTGCTGAGGAGGTAACTTACTAAAAATAGTAAACTTGGACCGAGTGCTCGTAAACACTCCAAAAAGTGCCAAAAGGAATCTTCTATAGCCCTAAGCTCACTACAACACATAGAATATGCCAAATGGTTGAACAACACGGTCTCCAAGATTTGTGGAGTCCCCTAACCAAACCACATTAGCCTATGGGAACCCAAAGAATAGGCTAACTGTCACCAACAATCAACTACTTAGGAAGGGGACATTACATTCATATAAGCATAAAGGAAAAGAAGATCGTAGGTATGAAGGAGATGAGAAGAGGTGAAATGCAATTTTCATTCATTCAAAGGCATAAGCCAATTACAATTTACAAAAAATTGAATAGTTTGCAAGTCTCTCCACTGAACTGAGAAGGACCCTCTCTGAAAACTTGATCTTAAGCTTTCTTGTCAAAGTGTTGCTTGGTTTTCTTTTGATGTTCCTCCAATGAGATCATAGTCAATTGCCTCAACTCCTCTAATCTAGGTGCATCACCACACTTTCCCTTTCATGCATTTATTCTTCCCCTTTCCCTTGGAAAATTAGTAGAATATGATTAAGATTTTTGTTTTATTTTGTGTTGAGTTGGATCAACACTCTACATCTAGGTTTAGAAAGGAACTGGACTTCTCTAGAGGTTTGATCTCACCTACAAGGTCCCACAACTTGAGATCATTTCCATTGTGTCATTGGAATGTTGAA
>VDFB02011563.1:0-21602 GCA_007258455.2 Sequoia sempervirens
GAAGCATACCAAATTCCTTAAGATGTTGGATTATACAACTCAAAGGATTACATTCATTTTTGGAGTGACCATGAACTCTATGATATGAACAAAATGAAGTCCTGGAAGAGCATTTCTTTTGAGTTCTGGGAGGGAGGGTGATCAAGTGATCTTAGAGGAGTCTCGACAAGATGCTCTCTTGATTAATGGTAGAAGGTGGTCTTGTGGTTGGCTTCAAAGATACATCTTGCTTAGTAGTAGATGTCATACTTACACAAGTTTCTCTAGATTGAGAGATTTTGTTGCCACTCTTATAGGAGGAAGGAAAATCTAACATTTGCAAATCATTGGTATCTTGTGAGATGACATTGGTCCAATAAGTGAATATTTTGTTGTTTGTGTCATACTATGTAAAGGATGATGTTCAAGACCACTAGTGTTGAGGAGTTCATGATGGATGATTGTTAAAGATGATTTAGAAGTGTGTTGTGTGAGATTTTTGATGTTGAGTGAAGCTTGTTGATCTCGATCAAGGGAAAATAACCAATATCATGAGTCATTTGTTGTGTGTTAAGCTCTATAGGGTTGCAGATACCTTTTTCTCGAGCACCACATCCTTTTCCACTATATCTATGTTGTTTCAAAATCTCATAACCTTTTCCATAAAGTTTCTTCATTACTTTTGGATCAGTTGGTGGTTGGTCATTTAAGCACCATCAAAGGTGATTGTGTAGTTTGCTTCTTTGTCTAAAGTGGCTGAGGTGGATGCTTTCAAAATGTTTTCTAAATTTTGTGTTGACATTATTGTTTTGTCTTTGGCCTTATTTGAATCTTTGTGGATATTTTCATACTCACCCATGAAGTCATGTTCAAAATCTAAGGGACCAAATCATCTTCTAATAGCATAATGACTTCTTCAATATGTTGTTGTGCATTTTTTGGATGTGCAGGTTCCACTTGTGTGGTTGGTGTTAATGTGTTCAAGGGGTTCTCTTTGGTTTTCCTGACTTGCAAGAAACTATAAGGCTCATGATCAGTGTCGAGTGTGTACACTTTGTTGTTGTAGATGTATTTCATTTTATGATGAAGAATGGAAGGAACACCATTCATTGCATAAATCCACAACCTGCCTATAAGAAGGTTATATGAAAGATCATTAGGAATAACATGGATTGGTCTATCCAATGTGGCCACTCCAACTATAAGAGGTAAAGTGATCACACCAAGTAGTTGTTTTCTTACATTTTCAAATCCCCTGATGGATAAAGAATCAGATTGAGTGCTTGATTTATCAACACCTAGTTTATCGAGAAGGTTTTGTAGACACATAGAATGTACTGATTGATCCTATACACCTTATCCTAATTTTACTAACACTAGTTCATCCCGAATCATCTCTTTGCTAACCATTTGATTATATAAAATTTATTTAATTAAATTGATCACATTTCATCTCATAATTAAATAAATCAAATTTATCTGATTAAGTCATTCTCTCCTATTAATTCAATAAATCATTTTATTTAATTAATCCTATATGCCCTCTTTTAATTAAATAGTTCACTTTATTTAATTAAATCTCCCAAGTCATTCTCCCTTAAATTAAATAAATTAATCATTATTTGATTTAATCTAAAATCATCCCCTTTTATTAAAAAAATACAACTTTAATTAATTAAATCTAATAATCATTTTTCCTCTAATTTCATTTAAATTAATCCAAAAGTCTAAGTCAAAATTGTCAAATCAGCTAATCTCCCTCTTAATTAATCAAATATTGATTAACGCTAATCCTAATCCATCAAGTCCTATATATTTTGCAACTTGCTCATGAAAATCATTTTAATTTATTTATTAAATCCCTATTTACTTTCAAAAGGGCATCAAAAAGGGAATATTCTCCAAGTTTGAAAAATCCCTCCAAAAGGGTTTGTACATCCAACAAGGCATTTAACTTTCTTACATGTCCTTTTCCTTGAGCCAAGTGGCATTAACTTCATTTTCTTCTCCCTCTAACATGTCATTTCATCAATTTTTAAATTGTACTTAACTGCATTTAATTGCATAATGACCAAAATGTTCCCCACCTTTGTCCACTCACATGTTGACAAGTGGCATTGTGCTATTGGTTGGTCTTTTATCCCACATTCATCCATTTTTCCTCATCCTCCATGATTCTCATCTATAAATAAGAGGCTCTCATTTGGATTTTGGATCCACAATTTTATGCCAAGTCATTATCTTCAGATTTTTAATTTTCCCATCCATTGTTCATCCATTTCCTTAGTTTTTATAAAGTTTCATAGCTAGGTTATGTAGGAATTTCACCAAGGAGCATCAAATCATCAACATTGATCATCAAGCTTGTAAGGAATTGGGAAAGGGCCATTTTCCACATCAATTTAGCACCAATTCCCCCATGGGATTTAGAGTTTGATCATTTAAATAGGATTTAATAGCTTTTTTATTTTGTTCTCCCTATTATTTCTTGTTTTCATGGTTCAAATGAATTTCATGGGGAATGATGTTTCTAACTTGCATATTGGACTAATTGTGTGTTTGTTCCTTGTGTTTGTGCAGGTCTAGGATCACCATTCACATTTTGGCACTAGAGGGAGGGTGGATTTGAAGAATCTAACATATTTTTTTGAGAAATTCCATGGTTTTTTAAAGTTTTTGTGTCTACAGGAAAACAACACTGCTGATAGAGAAACTGTGCCACTATCAATCCAGTGGTGCCATATAGAGATGGTAATGTTGATTATGGTTTTACTCATAGTAAACAAATTGAATAAAATATCCACAAACAAGACCATGAACAAACCTATCCTTCTTGAAAGATATGAAACAAAGACAACCTAAGAGAAAATTTTGCATTTATAGAGCAAATATTGACTTTCGTTTAATCCCAAGTCTTTGATAACTAGGTCACGATTGCACTAGGGTCATTCCCGAGTAATGATGTGACAATTGTTGTTATTTATTTTAAGGGGTAGTTCACATACACACATACACATATATAGATATTTCTGTATCATTTCTTTGAACATTTTTAGATCAACTTTCTAATTTGGAAAGATAAACTTGGAATTCATGAAAGCAATAGATTTGACATTGCATTCCAAATATCATCACCAATTTCCTTGCTATCACTTAAGTAGATTTAGCATTAAGCATTCAACAATTTCATGGAAAATAAAAGATTTTCAACACAACTATTTCCATTCACTTATATTTTTAGAACATTTTCAAAAATATTAAACATCTAATCTAAAGTAAAAACATAAAAAAATAAAGTTTCTCCAGGTTATTCTCCATGGATGCCCCAAAGAATTAATCAAAATAGAGAAAACCACTTTATATTTCACCAGATTGCTTCACAGCTACATATAAAATGGTGCAATCTTTTAAAGAGGGGGTTTCGTTTATCGACACCGAGTAGGTTCTGTATGCACCCTTAAATGGCATAGCATATAGTCTTATTCAACTGAACTTACAAAATCAACTACAAGAGATACTTAGATAGGTAGCTATCATAAAGTTCTGATATCAATTAATTTCTACGTGAATACAAATTTTTACGCCGAAATGGTTCAGAAAACAAGAAAAATGAACAAAACTTAAAAAAAACCTTTGCTCCTCCGACATCCAAAAATTCTGAACTTAAAATAAAATTAAGCATCCTCTGGCCTTTTATAGAACACATGGCTCAGATAGGATAAGACTTCTACATGAGAGGGAATCTAAAGGACCAATCTCATCAAGGCACATGGAATATTGTGACCAATTGGAGAATTGCAATTGAAATCAATAGAAATCAACTCCAATTACTCGTTGAAGCTCTTTGGGTTCTACTTTTTCATCTTTGTTAGGATTCCTTTTGAAATCAAAAAAAATTACCCAAAAAATATATATAGGAGCCTTCCATTATAACAGAGTGATCAGGTGGAAGTCGAACTCCTATATCTCAGGCTTCCCAATTTGTTCTAGGAATAAAATACCCCTAAAATAGATACACTTTGCTACAGCATGCTTGAAATACAACATCCTAATATCCTAGTAACTGGCACATCCTTGCAACAAACTTTGTTCCAACATGAGTCCCTTAAGTGCATCATTGAGCCTGGTAATAAAGTAAAATTTGTTCGCCAACATAATTTTCTTGACCGTCCATACCTGAGCTTTGCATCACAATCAATATCTCCTGCAATCACAAAATTCCAAATATTAAATCCCTTTCTAAACAAATATTCCACCATATCTCATATAAATAAAACCATTATTCAAATGTTAGTACAAAATTCTATAAAACTCACTTCTAAAAAAAATATCACAAATCCTTACATATATACCAGATCACCAGGATCATTATACAAAAAATTAAAAAAATTAACATTTCTCTTCACGTTTCAACCTAGCACCTAGTACTCATTACTTAGCTTTACCCACTTACTTTCTTGGAACTCGGTTATAGTAGAACTCCAACTTACTAGACTCCAACTTCCTAGACTGGAGCCATTCACTCAAACTTTACATTACCTTTCACCTTTTTTGTGTTTTTGGTACCCGATACTTGGTGTACGAAACACTTACCATAAGAAATATTTTATTTCAATCAAATATTTCTATTCTTCCTTTTCACTTCTGGTGATCTTCCAATTTGTTAGCTCCTACCATAGAAGTTATATTTTCACTTGGGTCCCCAAGCCTTTTCATTCTTAGGGTGTGTTGTGAGACCACACAACAACTTGAAACCAATAAAACCAAATTTAAAATTAAACTTGAAATTAAATCACCAGTTGTAAATTAGAACTTATGCATGTTTGAAAACAATAACTTTCCTCCTTTACTTAGATTCTAGCATAAAAAGTAAAACTCCACCAGAAACATCCATGTGTGCTCTTGATTAATTCTAGTTTTTGGAACTTGGTAAATAGAATCAGTTCATTAACATTGAACTACATAATATAGTAATCCCCCAAAGCCAACCAGGGACAAAGCCTTTTTGTCAGTCAAGCATCCATAGCCCCGTCAAGGTTATCTCCATAATTCCCCCCAAACATAGCTCTACTACCAGTCAGGCATCCATAGCCCCGGTAGAGCTATTTGGATAGCCTAAAGAGTTGATATCATTTTTTTATTTATTTTTAGATATAGCAATGTAGCTCATTTTCACTTTTGATATTGCAATAATAGCTCATTTATCAACTTGCAAGCATTGAAGCACCACTATTAGGTTGGGAATTGCAATGGTAGTGAAGGTTACTTTTTTATTTTTCATTCAATGTAAATCCATTCATCAATTCAATACTTCCCAAAAACTCATTTAATAATTACCTATAAGTGCATGGTTCCAGCTAAATTTTACCAATTATGTCAAATCCTAACTAACTGTAGCCTGCTATATGTTAAAAGATATGCATAAATTAAAATTTAGCAATAGACAACTTAATCACCAAATTTAAATCTAAATTTAGAAACATTAGTTACCACCCTTTTGATTAAATTTATGGAAACTTCTAAAACTTTTGCTAACTATCTCAACTTGACGGCATTGCACTACATTAATGGAGATTCAAAATTTTATTATTACCTTGAAAAATTATCACACTATTTTGCATTAAATTCACACACCTTGTTCAACACGTACTATCTCTCTACTTCTTCAAGTGATGATGTGTAACATCTTTCCAACTTCATTCTCATGTATAGTCTGCACACTTAACACCTCAATAATCATTACGGATTTTTTAAAAAAACAATTCGAAATGACACCTATTAATTCAAAATCTCCAACTTGCTTGATTCACAATGTCCATACTTCTCAATTCACCAAACATGTGCAAATAATTTATTTGATTTAACTTTTAATTCTTAAAATTATTAATCAGTTGCCACCTTGCACATACAATTTCCAAAATAAAAAATTACTCCAGGAAACTATGTACCACTACATTGTTCATGACTTTCTATAAATTCATACATTTCTTCTCAAATTCTCCACACTTTCTTTTCTTTCTTTCTTTTTTTTATGTTTTTTGTAATTCCACTATGTTCTATGCTTTTACTTTTTCTTCTTAACCATGGATACTCCCATTTTCTTAGGTTGTTCTCGAAGAACATTTTCTTGGGAGGTATCACACCACAAAGGCTTGAAAAGGTTTTTATTGTTAGGACTTCTAGCTTCACTATGTCAAATTTATGCTTGGTCCTTGGGGAAAGATATGTTGCATCCAGTCGCTACTTCTATTTTTATTCCAACATAGCTTCTCATTTTGTAGCTTCACTTCTGGACATTGGGTTACCTGTTGAAGATGTTCATGCCACTGCCAACCTAATAATTAAGCTTGAATTCTTGGAGAATCTGGACACCATTTTAGTTGTCGCACACCTAACCATTGGGATTCCCTCCATGGATGATATTCCTCAGTTCCTGAATCATGGGGAAGTGGTTCCACTTAGGACTTTTCTTATTGATCTCCATATCCAAGATTTTGAAGCTCACCGGGAACTCACCTACATAAGGTATTTGGCCTTGATAGAAGAGGTGTCCTAGATTGACTAGATAACTACTACCATCAGCAACTTTGCTCACCTTTCTTTTGAATCCTCCTTTTTTTATTTTCAACAAGGATTTTGAAATCTAATGTATATATGTGATATACACATATATATATACTTTGGTTATCTCTCTTAAAAGTGTGTTTCACTATTTATGGCTATATTATTTCATTTCAATTTAGTTTTGAAAATTGTTTCAATTTCACTCTCATGTTTAAGATACATTTAAGCAGAATTTACTAATGCAGAAGTCGAGCAAGGAAAAGAAAATAAAACAAAACAATTAAAAAGAGGAAGCCCTAAAAATAACTAAGCTAACACTATACTAAACTAACCCTAACTACCATAACTCTAATATAACAACAAACTAACTCTAACTAAACAATTTATTTCAATTTCTACAACCATTTCTTCTACAGTTTTAGTATGATTTACAACAAGTTTATCTTTAAATTCCCTTATCAACATCTTCAATATCCTATTGTAATAATGAAATATCTTAAGTTTCCTATATTTAAACATCATAAATTTGAAGGTGTACTTACCCAAACTATGGCTTAAATGTATGAAAATGATCTCATTAGAGATCGGTTGCACACATTTTGTTTGGTGTAGCAATATTGTACCTTCTCCAAGCCTTGGTCCATTTCCTTGAATGACTGTGTTCATTTCTTTATTTCCTTCTCTTCTAAAAATCTTCATATCTTCAGCCCCGTCTTTGATTTGCATTGTGTTAGACCAAGATGTATCACTATTTATATCATTATTAAAAAGAGAAAAAGTAAAAACTTGATATTCTGTATCTTGTATAAAATTAGGAAAATGTCCTTTTATTGCTAATGAATTTTTAGCTTGAGCCACAATACAAGCATTTCCTGCTCGATTTTCCTAATTTGTCTCACTATCTGCATTTTTCATGTATACAAGGAATGATGATTCATCCATATCTTCTCCTTGTTTATGATGAAATATCTCTGAATCTCGACATTCTCACCTATTCCCCTGCAAGACGTTAGGATTTTCTTTAAAATAATCACAATTTCCTAACTATTTCAGTTCATTGGTTAATTTTTTAATATTTCCAGTTCCCCTAGGGTAGAACATTTCTCTTATGAACAATCCTTTTCTTTTAGCAGTTAAAACTTCTTTCATTAACATAATTGCTCCACTTATGGCTAAACTTACCTTAAAAAAAAGTCACATTCAATTTCACCATGATCAATTGTATCATGAATTCTACACTCGGTGACTCTTACAAAAGTAAAAAAACTCAAAGGATGTAGTTTCTAGTTAAATATTTTACAAATTTTTCCAATTTCCGTAATGAAAACTAGCTTGTCTTAAGTTTTTTTTGTGTTTACAAGCTTCTTGCCAAATTTAGGAAGGGCATTTCAAAACACAAATCGATTTCCAAAAGATAAAACCTAAAAATATCAAAGAGAACTAGAAAGAAAGAAAAATAATCATATGCATGTCTGCATGTGACCGTTGGAGTTCCCTATTCCTACCCTCCTTCTCGAACCAATTCATGTTGACAACAGTTTTACTTGCAGTAAACAGATCAAATAAAATCTCCACAAACAAGACCGCTAAGAGCTTATCCATCTTTAAAGATATGAAACAAAGACAACCTAAGAGAAAATTCTTCATCTATAGAGCAAAGATTGACTTTTTTTTAATCCCAAGTCTTCGATAACCAAGTCATGGTTGCACTGGGGTTCCCCCGAGTAATGATGTGACAATTGTTATTATTTCTTTTAAGGGGTAGTTCACATACACACATACACATATATACATATTTTTGTATCATTTCTTTGAACATTTTTAGATCAACTTTCCAATTTGAAAAGATAAACTTGGAATTCATGAAAGCAATATATTTGACATTGGATTGCAAAGATCATCACCAATTTCCTTGCTATCACTTAAGTAGATTTAGCATTAAGCATTCAACAATTTCATGGAAAATAAAAGATTTTCAACAAATCTATTTCCATTCACTTATATTTTTGGAACATTTTCAAAAATATTAAACATCTAATCCAAAGTAAAACATAAAAAAATACTAAAACAAATAAAAATTTCTCCTAGTTATTCTCCATGGATGCCCCAAAGAATTAATCAAAACAAAGAAAAACACTTTATATTTCACCAGATTGCTTCACAACTACATATAAAATGGTGCAAGCTTTTAAAGAGGTTTTGTATGAACCCTTAAATGACATAGCATATAGTCTTGTTCAACCGAATTTACAAAACCAAATAAAAGAGATACTTTCATAGGTATGTATACATAAAGCTCTGATATAAATTAATGTCTACGTGAATACAAATTTTTACACCTGAATGGTTCAAAAAATAGGAAAAAAGAACAAAACTTAAAAGAAGTTTTTTCTCCTCCGACATCCACAAATTCTAAACTTAAAATAAACTTAAGCATCCTTTGGCATTTTATAGAACACAAGTCTTAGATAGGATAAGACATATACATGAGAGGGAATCTAAGGGACCAATCTCATCAAGGAACGTGGAATATTGTGACCAATAGGAGAATTGCAATTGAAGTCAATAGAAGTCAACTCCAATTAGTTGTTGAAGCTCTTTGGGTTCTACTTTTTCATCCTTGTCAGGATTCCTTTTGAAATCAAACAAATTTACCCAAACAAAGATATATAGGAGCCTTCCATTATAACAGAGTAATCAGGTGGAAGTCAAACTTCTATATCGCTGACTTCTCAATTTGTACATTCCAGGAATAAAATACCCTCATAATAGATACACTTTACTACAACATGATTGAACTCCAGTATCCTGGTATCCTGGTAACTAACACATCCTTGAAACAAACTTTGTTCTAGCATGATTCCCTTAAGTGCATCATTGAGCCTGGTAATAAAGTAAAATTTGTTCGCTAGCATAATTTTCTTGAACATCCATACCCGAGCTTTGCATCACAATCGATATCTCCTACAATCACAAAATTCTAAATATTAAATCCCTTTTTAAACAAATATTCCACCATATCTCATATAAATAAAACCATTATTCAAAGGCTAGTACAAAATTCTATAAAACCCACTTCTTAAAAAAAACATATCACAAATCCTTGTATATAACCAGAACACGGGGATCATTATACAAATTTTTTTTAAAAATAGCATTTCTCTTTAGGTTTAAACCTGGTACCTGTTACTTGGTATTAAACTTTACCCACATACTTTCCTAGACCTTGATTATACTGGAATTCCAACTTACTAGACTCCAACTTACCGGAATCCAACTTTTCAGACTCCAACTTCCCAGACTGGAGCCATTCACTTGAACTTTACATTATCTTTCACCTTTTATGTGTTTCTGGTACCCGGTACCGGGTGTACGAAACACTTACCATGCAATGTATTTTCTTTTAATCAAATATTTCTCTTCTTCCTTTTCACTTCTAGTGATCTTCCAATTTGTTAGCTCCTACCATAGAAGTTATATTTTCACTTGGGTGCCCAAGCCTTTTTCAGTCTTGGGGTGCATTGTGAGACCACACAACAACTAAAAACTCCAAACCACAATGCTGAGTCATTCTTGCTAGAAATTTGAATTCCAAACAATGATGCTTGATTCATCCTTCTGTCAACTGGTCACCTAAACTCCAAATTCCACCGCTGGTCAAAATAGAACCACATTTACGCTCACTGGTTTTTCCATAGTCTGCTGCTATCAATCCCAATAGCACCATACAATGATGCTAACTTCTTCAAACATGCGCTTTTTCATTTTTGTTTCTTTTGAATACTAACTGGTTTATGGCTTCTATTTCTGTAGTTCTAACCATTTTTGTAGGTTGGCTTGATCAAAAGTGAAAGGATGAAACAAATAAGAAGGCTTCTCTATGGCATCATCATTTCAATGTGTCAAGTGTTTTTAAACACTTTGAGGAGAAATTATAATCCCTTTTCTAAAGAATTTTTTATCTTCATGCTTTTTAAGACTCACTAATTTTCGTTTGGGCTTAAAAAGAACAAAACAAAGGGGTTAAAAAGAACCTTAGGCAACTTACTAGAATTTTGTTTGGACTTAACAATTGAACAAGAAAATCTCCCATTTCCTTTTGGTGCTTAAAAAGAATCCAATTCTTTCTTTGAAGGATTAAAATGAACATGTGGCTTTATGTTTTGTAATCTCTTATCCAAAGTAATATCATTTAAAAAGACATATGCACTTCTCTCATGCCTCATGATGATCTTGAGAATCAAAAGGCTTTTTTGTGATATTAAGTTGTATAAGTGATTACCTCCACACTTCAATTTGGATTCTTAATATTGAACAAAATCTTGCTAGTGTGAGTGGAGTATATCACGTTTGTTCTCTCTTTGTTTCTCAACAAAGATTGATTGAACTACTAATGTACTTGCTTTCTTTTGTTTATTCTTAGAGGGCTTTCTCAGTGGGAAAAAGTAATCACCCTAGGGAATGACCCAACCGGGAACACCCTAAAGACAAGCGACTTCCAACCGGTATATAAGTGTGGGTACTTGAGGAAAGTTCAAGTATCACAAGGATTGTTATGAAAAGAAGGGAAACAATGGTATCTTTCCATATGGATGATCCCCCACGAATGAAATTCCTAAACTAGAATCTTTTGTGTAGAAGTCCAAATCCTTATCTATTTATTGGTCAGATGAGATCTGATGGGACAGACTGACTGGCATTCACTGTCCACTTAGAAGATTGACAATTAGGAACTCAAATAAATATTGTCCCCATTTTATCCCAAGGTTGTGCATCATTTTGGAATCAAAAACACTTTATTTGGACCAAATACATTTGAAAAAAAACATTTTAACATGAACATCACCCCCCAAACCCTTTAGGAGGAGAGAAAAATTTCACCTTGATAAAATTTAAGTGCTATTGCTTTCCCTAGGGATTCTATCCTTAGAGGCTTCTAAGTATTTGAATTTATATCACAATTTTCTCTCACTAAAGTCAACAATAGGAAACTTTTTCCTTAATTTCCTTGATTTCCACATAATGGACTTTGTGGGATGAGAAGAAATTGGGACATTAGACATTTATTTTGAAAAGCTAATCAAGAGGGTTTTTTTTGGTAAAAGGAATTCATTAATCAAAGATAAGAAATAATTGAACCCCACACATGAGCTCTTCCAAATGATTTCCCAAAATATCAAAATCCAAAAACCAAGGTCCAAAGGTCTTAGTCAAAAATATCACAAGAAATTTTTATCCATGCTTTATGAATTTAGAGAAAGATTGGAATTTAACTTTTACAAACGTGCATCAAGGAACAATCCAAGATTTTATTCATTTTACTATTGTCAAAATCCAAGTCTCTTTCAAATGTTTGAGTATCTCACGTAGGAAGTATTGCATGTTCTTCAACACCAAGGTCTTGTAAACAAGATTCTTTTTAGGTTCATATTAGGATCAAACAAATGAATTTCATCCATCCTCAAACATCAATCAAAATCATCTCATCAACAACTCTTGGAAATCTTGAAAAAACCATCCAGGCTAGGCTTTTGGAAAATCCTCTAGATCAAATCCAAATCATCTTGTTTGGTTATTTGTGTGTAGATGAATCCTTCTTCACATATTTAGTCAAATTATCAAATCCTTGTGAACAATTCTATCCCTTGATAGCATCCAACATCTTGGGGTTTATGAGTCCAAAATCTAAAATCAAATCAAACCAAATTCATCTTGTTTGGCTAGGTGTGTACAGATGAATCCTTCTTTACACACTTAGTCAAATTATCATCTTGTGTACAAGTTTACTCTAGGAAAACATCCAACCTCTTAGAGTTTATGAGTTCACTATCCAAACCAAATCCAGTCAATTCAAAGTCAATATCAAATTAAATCAAATCATCAAAATCTAAAGTCCCAAAGTCTAGTATCTCCTTCAATATTTCTCAAGAGTTCAATCATTCACACTACCCATCTTTCATCTTATCTCATCATCACACTTTGATCCTTAATCATCCTAGATTTTATTTTTTGTGCCTAAATTTAGATCAATCTAAAGAGTTAGAGGTTCACCTCACACATTCTTAAAAATTGATCCCTATTTTATGGTGCAAACTAGATCGCAACACAAGAAGAAAATGGAAACCAAAAAAGAAACATCAACTTCGAGTGACTTGAGCCAAACTGCTCCCGAAATGAATTCCATTGGATCAAACAATCCCCTACCCAATCTTCCTCTATCATTGCAAAATCCTCAAGAGTAAGGTGGGTATGTGTAGGATCATGATGGGCCAAAAAGTGGCAATATGATGGGTATGTGGCTGACAGCTATTTTTTTACCCAAAATTGATGAAATGAAAAGGGTTTTTAAAGGAGATTCTCAGCTTTCCATCAATATAAATTATGATTTACTTTGAATTTAATAAATAATTATTATTCATTTTCTATTAAAATTATGACTAAAGTCCTGATTGATAGGCTGATTGAAAAACATTTATAGCTTTGAAATGGTATCGCATTTTCTAAATCCAAAATATGCATCACATTCTATGTTTCACATACTATAGGATTAAAAAAATAAAAATTGAATTTCATGAAGTTTTCACCAAGTTAAGGTGGTCAAACATACAAGTTTTTATATTTTTTAAAAAGTTGTAATAAAAAATTCATAATTAATTATTTACTTGGAAAAAAATTACAAAAAAAATATGCATCACATCGGGGGATGATTCCTCTACTTATATCTAAAATATTATCATTTTATTGTGGTTAGGGTGGTTAGACAGAGCCTACCTATTTTTCCAGAAATTTAAGTACCATTGCATTGAAATTTCAAATTTCACCAAATACATTTTTTATTTTTTAAAAAAACCTAGTAGTTTATAAACTAGATTCAATTTCTATAGATTATATTGTTACATATTTTTGAAATAATATAGATAACTTATTCAAATTTTTATGTCAAGTTGCCTAACTCTAATTTTTTTGAATTTTTTGCCACTTAAGGGCCTATTTTTTCCATGATGATCTTGCACATACCCAAGTCAAGTGGAAGACATCACCAATAATGTCTTAGGGATGTCACAAGATGAAATCATTGAAATGGTTCAAACTCCAAAAACTCACAAAATTTTCAATACCATGATGAGACTCAATCCCTCCCAATCCATGCTTGAATTAGAAAAAGAAGGGGCTAAACTTCCTTTCGACTATGATCTAAGAACCATTGTGGAGAAACCTCTTGGGATTATTCCACCAGTCTCATTCACACCTTCATTCCAAAGCATCACTCAATCCATCCCACAAATTACATCATCCATTGCTCCAACTCCACCAATTGTCAACAAGAGGAGCTCATTATTACACGCTCTTCAAACAAATCCTCTTGTTAACAACCAATATTTGGATGCAAACACTATTTTGGGTCAATCCATTCCTCAAAATACATTACACCCATACATTTTGCTCAAATTTGATTATCCTAATGAACCATATTCTTTTCATGAAACATTGGCATATCCTCTCAACACAAAAACCTCTCTCTGTGTGACCTCACAAAAAGAAGGTGGGATATTTTTACAAGGGGGAATATTTGACCCCTCATCATCATCATTTACTCAAGGGAACATACCACCCCTCTTCCCACCATTTCGACCTCTACCATTAACATCCACATCACTTCTTAGTTTAGGGAAACCCCCTTTTACCAACCGTAAATCAACAAAATCTAAACAATCTACCCATCATAAATCAAACTATCATGTAAAACCCACCAATATTTTAATTGATATCACAACAACAAGTGGCAACCATCCAAGCAACCCAAGCAATCACTGCACCATCCATAAACATGGTCTCTCAAGGACCTAGCATATCAATTTCACCATCCACTACACAAATCCCAATCATCAATATGACAACACCTCTCATCATAATAATGAACACCATTATGAATCCACCACCACCACCACCAAGACCAAATGTGGCCAAGAAATATAGCATGACATTGCAAGCAGCTCAACAAGCATATCAAAAGGAACTTCATCAGTTCCAATCTCAACAAGCACAAAACATGTAAGATGCACAACTAGCTTCTCAGCAAGTGCAAGTCACTCAAGTAGCTCAAGCCACACAATAAGAACAACAAGCATAGTAGGATTCCCAAGCTCAAATATTGTTCCAACAATAGTAAGACAACCAAACTGCCCAAGCTACATAGGCCACTTAAGCTGCAGAAATTGTACAACAAGCTCAAGCTTAGGCTAAAGCACAATATCAGGCTTAGTAGGCACAAGCACAAGCATAATAGTAGGTGCAACAATAAGAAACTCAACAAAAATCCTATCAAAAAGCCTTGCAATAGTACCAAGCACAACAAGAAGTAGCCCAATTACTAGCCCAACAACAAGCATTGTTGGAATAGCAGCAACAAGACCAACAACAAGCCTTGTTGGCACAACAACAACAAGACCAACAACAAGCATTGTTGGAACAACAAAAAATGTAGACATATCAACAAGCCTTGATTGCACAATAGAGCTTGCAAAAAACTCCCACCAACATAACTAACACTCCACCCATCACTCAAATACCTCAACCACTTCAAAACACATTCACTCCACCTCCTAATCTGAAAGATGACATGACAACAAAAATCAAATTGCTCTCGTAGTAAGTGCTCAATCTCCAATCAGGGAAAACAACAAAGACACCAAGAAATTTGTGCCCCTATCATTTCAACAAGAGCCTTGCAATGGTGCCATTCCCTAAGAGGTTTGAAATCCCTAAATTTGACAAATATCATGGGATAGGAAACCCTAAAGATCACACCAGGGAATTCTAGGTACATTGCATAGAGGTTGCATATGATAATACATATCTAATGCGGCTATTACCTCAAATTTTTTCTAGCACTTTCATGGAGTGGTTCTCTCGCCTTCCTCCTAGAATTAAAAAGTTCCAAGATATTATACACGCATTTATAAATAACTATGCATTCAACATTGACATGGATGTTAGTCTAGAGGAACTATATGCTCTTAAACAAGATAAGGTGGAATCATTCACTTCCTTTCTACAATGATGGTGATCCAAGGCCAACAAGAGGAAATGGTGTAACGCCCCGCCGTGCGAACCCCAAAGGACAATTAAACAATAATTATAGCACAAATTTTTTTTTTTTTAAAGTAAACATAACATACATGTAATACACATTAAATCATGACATGAATTCCATTTAAGCAGATTCACTGACACAAACATCCCTTGGGGTACACGAAGAGTCATTACTAGACTGAGACCCACACAACAACAACAATAAGGAATAAAATCCAAAGATATAATCCATAACAAAATAACCATTAACAAATATAACACATACATGATAAATATTAATAAGAAACCATTTGAGTACATAAACACAACATAAGCATGATTAACTCAACACATTGAATAACAACTGCCAATAACCACTTAAGGTTTAATGTTACATTACAATACAATATTCAAGAAGTACAATGATACAAAAGTGTTTCCAAACATAAATGGAAACCATACATAAGATAACATAATACAATTGAATAGATGAAAACTAGCTCCAAGATGGATACAACTCTGGAGTCGCTGCAACTGCACCAATCCGCACCTCTCGATCCTCGACTGGGGACCCAATGGGGTGCTTAGCACGTTCCACCCGACCATGTGAGTCCGAAGACCCACCCCCCGTGCTAGGAGCTAACAAGAAAGAGACCTCAACCAAGAACATCCAAAAAGGAAACCACAAGGCTCCACAACATACAAAAGTATCATAAAACTCAAGGATTACAAAGACATAATCAACAACCAAGAGTCATTAAAATAACTTAAAATCATACATCTCATCACATAAATCAAAGCAATGACCAGTAACAAGTAACCAAAGGATGATCATGAAACACTTCCAAATCAACGGAATTAATAAACATAATACAATTCCAAATGCAATTAAATAACATCCTATCACAGTACCATAAAAGTACAAGGTCATAAGTCAAATATCAATGAGATCATACAAGTCCATAAAGTACACCAAAGATGTATCAAGGCAATAATCCATAAATCAATATAAATCAATTCAACAACAATCTAAACCAACTCCCACAACCTACTTCCAGAGGAAACACAATAAAGTAAAACACATGGGAAACTAGGGGAGAGTGTCATCGCATAGTCCTACATGGGCTGTCCTGTGCTCTTCCTCCCAACTGGAGGCTGTCCTGGCTCCCTCCCATGGAGGCGCCGGTCCATAGGGTGACTCATGCGGAGCCATAGACCTCTCGTGAAGACGAGGTCACGACCTTGCCAACCACGGCCTTCTCAGCCTTCCATTAGTCTGCGAAAGCACTAATGAAGACGAGGCATCCATTTTATTAATCTTATAATGATATTACTACCCAACCCACCTAAGTTAATTATTAGGTTTTCACTTATTTACTAACTCACTCGTGGGTTATCCTGTGCTCTTCCCCTTAAGCGGGGCGCCGGCCCCCACGAGGAGCCACTCTCCCTAGAGACCCAACCACATAAAACCAAGAAACCAAGGGTTGTACAACATCACAAGAATATTATATCACAACTGAAAAGCGCGCGAGGCATTACCCATCTCGCTATAAATACAATTTCCAAGTCTCAACAAATTCCGTACAACCCTTTTAAAATCATGAAACCAAAACACTTGCCACATCAAGGGCCCATAAAGAGAGAGAACATCAATTATCAATCATCTCAAGCCTCTGGAAGCCAAAAGAATGAAAACCCATAAACAAAGGTAAAGTGAAGCAACATGAGTATTTCTCCAATAATTCAACACAAGGATAAAATTTCCTCAAATAAGAGAGTAACTCAGAAAAGCCATAAAAAGGGAAGATTCATCAAGACCCATCCACAAATCAACAATGGTGTTACCTCAAATAGGGAACGCAAAAGAAAATCAACCTTTAAACAAAATCACTTAATAAAACCAAAAGCCACCAACTAGGCATTCCATGGGAGACCTCAATTTTCTCCTCACTAGAACCCCCTTATGATGGTACGCAAACCACTTTCATAAAAACAACAACATAGCAATGACAACAATAATGCAAGGCCACCAGATCAATTTCAATTCAAATATAATGAGTGAATATATTAAAATAAGATCAACAACCCCGTCCAAACCACATAACAACTTTGATACAAAATAAATCAGAAATCCAAGAAGATCAACCTCCCACAACTCATCAACAAAATACAAATTCCCAATTACATTGCAACACAAATTTAAATGACAAAGGATTCCTTGAATCAAAATTAATCTCCAATGACATTCATACCAATATGGAAATGTCCAAAAACAATCCTTCAATAAAAGAGATAAAAGCATGCAACCAGGCATCCAAAGGACCAAATTAAAGAACACCTTAAATACTCAATCACTCACAACTCCATCAAACATTCGCATAGTAAACAACAACCAAAAATTCAAACAAGAACAATATTTATTAACCAATCAATTAACGACCAGAACTAAATAACTTTACAACTTCCCCATACTAAAACAATTCATGATAACCATCACAAGTATTCTAAAAGATTTATCCAAAAAGAGAACTTACAAATCAACCATTAAATGAATATAAAGAAAGTCAATTTTCAAAAGATTAAAATTCCATTTCACCAATAAACTATCCAATTCGAAATTACCCTAATCAATCTCTAACTATACCCATACATTTAAATTTCCCCTTTCATCATACTCACTTAACATACTTCCAATATTTAAATTAATTGTGAAAACCATATAAGGCCAATTGTCTATACTTTTAAAATAACAATAATAACAATACTCTAAATGCTCAAATTACATATTAGAAATTACCACCTTAAAATCTTAAATCTATCTAAATAAATTTACACACATAAATTCTTCTTAAAACCACTACATATTTATATATATTAATTCTTTTTGATGAAGGAAAGTAGAAAGAGAATAGATCTTTTCTAAAATTTTAACAAATCTACAAGACTTAATTTCAAGAATAAAAATGAAAAGATAACTTATTTAATTTCATAATAAATTCTACTTCTGGAATATTCATACTACAGCGAGAATTAAATAAACCATGCTATCATATATTCGTAAATTGATATTTTCTACTAACTTATCATCTTAAAATTGTAATTTAACAAATTAATAGGAATTATTTTCTATTCCAAAATATTTATTCAGAACAAGAATTAAATAAATCAATGTTGTTTTACTTTTGTAAATGATTTTTCTGCTAACAATATCCTTTCCAAGTTGTAATTTAACAAATCAATAAAACGGATTTCTTTCTATTTTACTAATATTTTCCTTGTAAAAATTTCTGCTTTATTATTAAATAGAAAAGAAACAGAATCTAACTGTGAATATCTATTTTCTAGATAACAGATAAGTTACAGAAAAATATAATTTTAAACAGAAAAGAAACAGAAACAGAATATATTTATACATCTGTTTACCTATCAGTTAAATTAACAGAATATATATTAATCGAAAAGAAATTGAATATATTGTATACCGAATTAAATAAACAATGGTGTCAATTGATTTTTCTACTAAATCATCTTCTCAAAGTTGTAATTTAATAAATCAATAACAAAAGGACACAGATTTCTTTCTATTTTTATTATTCTTACTGTAATCCAAATTTTATTTTTATTTTAACTAGAAAAGAAACAGAGTATTTACTGATAAAATCAAATGGTTACAGCAACAGTTGAATAATTGAAATCTGAATAAATACATTAACAAGTATATATATACAAATATAAAAATAATTATATATATATATATAAATACATATATATATATATACATATACATATATATATACATATACATATATATATATATAAGTAAAATTTCACAATATATAAATAAAACATATTTAAAAAGTAAATTTTTGCACATAAGATAAAATAGAAATTCGCACATATTAAAATCTATATTAATAAATTTAAATGGGCATTTTACACCCATACGCCGGCACGAAAATTTTCGCCGCCGGCCGTGGCAGTCTACGGACTGCCACCGCAGTCCGATGGACTGCTGTGGACAGTCTACGGACTGTCACAGCAGTCTTTCGGACTGCTGCGGTAGCCCGTAGGCTGCCGCACCACCACGGCCGGCTGGGTGGGGTGGTGGGTACGGCCGAGGCCGACCCACCACTCAACCAATATTTAATTTTTATTTTTATTTTTATTATTTTTTTTAAAACAATTTCAATATAAATTTATTTCGGTGACTTTGAACCTTAATTAAAATTTATTTTTCTTTTATACTATCTTCACATTTATATATATATAATATATATATATGTGCATACATATATATAATATATATATATATATTGTATAGAATATTTCGAAGACAGAAATACAATTTAATTACTGTTCAATATCAAAATTTATACACAGAATAAATTTGTAATATTTATCTACAAATGAGGATTCTCACAACCTCGAAATTCTCAAATAAGACATTATTCTTTACTGGTTTATTATTATTCTTAACTTAAAATTACAGTAACCCTTTCAATTCCAGAATCCCAACAAGATTTACTTTAAACGAATAACAATCCCGAAACCCAGTAAGATTTTCTTGAGAAAAAAATAGTCCATATTATTTCTAAGGTTTCAAGAATTTTCTACATACATTAAATTACAAAACCAGAAGAAAATTTCATTCGCAACAAGGATTCTTATTTCTTTGATACTAAAGAAAGAGAATAATATAAAAGAAGAAGAAGAACCTGGCGTCCTACGCCTGGAGGAAATTGTAGAAGCTTTATCCTTTTACCGATCCAATCATCCGCCAACGAATGTTTCCAGCAACAGCTCCAATATCTTCCCCTCAACTCCAATCTTATGCCTCAATGAATTTACAGAATAATAAAAGAGTGCACACCATAACAGAAAATTGACTGCCAAATTTCTCCCAAAAATCTGTTGTCGAGACCAAACAACCCCCTTCCCAAACCAAAATAAAAACTCACACAAGAAGCCTCTTCTGTTTCCTCTTCCAGAGAATACCAACAGTCACATTTCAAGAAATAAATCAAAATAATATTTAATCCTTAATTCTTTTTGTTGCCTTTTCATGTATTTCTATTTCATTTTCTTTTATCATGCATTTGATTAAAAATTAAATAAATTTAAATCCACAGAAATGAACTTTTTATTTAAATATATATATATATATATATTCATTATTTTCACAAAACTTTATTAATTATTTACTTCCACATTAAAATAATTAAAATCAACCATTCGCAAGATTCTAAATAAGCATCCATTAAATTTCTTATGATAATAATTATCTTTTCAAGATTATTTGTTCATAACAATTTAAATCAATTTATCTAATAATATTACTTTTACTTTTAACGAATTAATTTAATTTGATTATTTGATCTAAATCATTTGATTTAATTTAATTGATTATTACTTTAATTTCTAATCATATTTTAAATAACCTTGCAAATCACTTATGATTTAATTAATTATTTAAACATGATTACTAACATATTATATTTTCCACAAAATCAAATAACTCAGTAACCAATGAAACACACACTCACACAAGTCCAAAACAATCGACACGGAGGGGTATTACATCCTCCCCCCCTTAAAAATTGACTTACTCCTGGAAGTCGAGCTCAATCAAAAAACATGGTAACACAACAAATATCAATGATCATAAGCACATCATCACCATAATTTAAAACATCGATTAAACATCATCAAGTCAGCCATGAAAATTAAACAAACCAAAAATAAAGAAAAGATACCAAAACAAAAATGGTGGCATGGTTGCAAACAGACCAATTTGGAAAACACAAGGACAGATGACGAACTAGGTTGGGGAAACTTTCTTGTCAGTTCTTGTTTTCCACATCAATCCCATTGGGTGTTTATGGTGCTCATCCTGTCCTGACAATGCAGGTGGAATCGAGGCTTAGTTCCTGCAATCCTGCATGCAAGCAAACGTTGTGCACAATACATATATATCACAAATACAT
>VDFB02011564.1:0-18119 GCA_007258455.2 Sequoia sempervirens
AAAGGAATAGTTAAGTTCATAGTCTTTAAGACCTTGACTGAAAAAAGCTATGGGCTGTTCTAATTTTTGATCATTTTCCTGAACTAGCATAGCTGCAATATTATCAGTATTACCATATGCATACAAAATGAAATCCTTTGAGAAATCAGGATTCAACAAAGTAGGAGCAGCTGCAAGTGCTTCTTTAATAAGCTGAAAGCTTCTCTTTCCTTCTTTAGTCCAACTAAAAGAAACATTCTTTTTTAACATTGAAGTCAAAGGCACTAATAATTCAGCAACATCTGGAATGAATCTTCTTACAAAGTTGATTCTACCCAAAAAACTTTGAAGACCTTTTTTGTGTGCTGGTAAAGGAAGTGAAAGGATTGCACTTACTCTTTCCGGATCTATCGAAATACCATGTTTTGATACAATGTATCCAAGCAATTTACCTTCGTGAACAGCAAACACAGATTTCTTTGTGTTGAGAGATACACCAAACTCTCTACATCTTTCAAAAATCTTTCTTAAGTGATCAAAGTGTTCATTTGAATTCTTTGAAAAAATAGTTATGTCATCCAAATAAACTAACACTATCTTATACATCAAACCTCTGAAAGCCATATCCATAGCTTTCTGAAAAGTAGCTCCAGCATTAGATAAACCAAATGGCATCCTTTTGTAAGCCATTATACCCCATTTAGTTGTAAATGCTGTCTTAAACTGGTCTTCTTCCTTAACCAGGATCTGATTATATCCTGAAAAACCATCTAATAAAGAGAATCTTTCAGAACCTGAAACAACTTGAAGGATTTGTTCCATGGAAGGAAAAGGGTGACGATCTTTTAGGGAAGCTCTATTAAGATCTCTGAAATCAACACAAAGTCTGATTTCACCACTTTTCTTTCTCACAGGTACCAGATTGGATACCCAAGAGGTATGCTTAATTGGATAAATGATACCACTCTCAATAAGTTTATTCAACTCTTTGACCATGAGGGGCTCAAGCTTGGGATTAATTGGCCTCTGTTTTTGTCTCACAGGCTTGGCATTTGGTTCAATTTTAATTGTATGCTGGGTAATAGAAGGATCAAAACCTTTCAGATCTGAGTATTCCCATGCAAAAACATCACTGAACTCTTGACATAATAAAATAAAAGCATGCCTTTCTTCTAAAGTGCATACCTTACCAAGCTTTAAAAGCTTGTCTTTGAAGATTTCAACACCTTCATAATGATCTTCTTTAATCTGCAAACTAGCTTTCTCTTTTCTGACTTGATCATCTGTATTGAAAATGGATTCCAAAGTAACCAAGCCTTTGGGCAGTTTGTTGGTTTTCAGCTGTATGATCTGATCTTTGTATTGCTGTTTGAGTTTCTCTTGATTATCATTGGAAAACTCAGCTTCTTCTCTCAAGAAATTGATAATCTGTTGGTCACTATCAAAAACTTGCCAATGTTCATTATTGTTAGGAATTGATGACCTAACAATAACTTTTACATACTGTTGTTCTCTTGAATTATTGATATCATTTGGGATATCATACTGAGCAACTATGGCTGCTAGTCTATCAGCATGATTATTTTTACTTCTGGGAATTGACAGCAAATTAAATGCTTGAAAATCTTCAATGAGATCCCATACTCTATGCTTATAAGACTTGAGGAGATCATTTTTAGTAGTATGGATACCTCTAACTTGATTAACAATCAGTTCTGTGTCACCAAAGACTTGTAAACAACAAATACCTCTCTTTTTTGCCCATTGAAGACCATGAATCAGAGCTTCATACTCAGCTGTATTATTGGTGCAGCTAAATGTGAACCTGAATGCAGAATAATATCTCTCACCAGCTGGAGAAATAAGCATGCAACCACCTCCAGCACCATTTCTACTCCTTGAACCATCAAAGAATAGCTTCCAAACTTCATTTGTTTGCTGATCTGTTTGTTGTTCAATACTTTTTTCCAGATTAGGCATAACAGAATCAGTTTCATGCATCATATAAATTCCTAAATTTACCTCTTTCAGCTGTTCATTTGAAGAACTCTGATCATTTTCTGCTGCCCAGTCATCCAATAGAATATCTGGAATGTCTTCTATTTGAGTAGTAGTCTCATTGGAAGCATTAATGTCTTCTTGATCAAACAGAGCACAATTTACAGCAGCTGCTGCATTAACTACACTTGGATTATATGGTTCAATATGATTTTTAGCAACAGGTTCAGATTTGATAGTGACTTTGGTTCCATACCTGGTCCTAAATAACATATGAGACCAATCAGAGGACAAGTATCCTCCAATCTTAGCTGTAAAATCACGAGATAAACAGATTGCGAAGTATGGAGGCAACTCTATGACATAAACATCTTGAGGTATTGAAAAGTTTGAACATGCGTGCAATGTAAGACTCAGATTTTTAATAACTCCAACTGTTTTAACAACAGTACCGTCTAGTTGGACTACCCCTTTTTCTAATGGCTCATACTTAATTCCAAGCTTGTCTACAATTTGCTTGGGCATTACAGAACTGCTAGCCCCAGAGTCAATCATACAGTTATGAACTAAATGTTGACCAATAATTAATGAAACATAGAAAGGGGGTGGTTTAACTACCTTGGTAGACTGCTCTTTATTTTCAGGCAAGTCATTAGTAAGCACAACCTTAGCAGATTGTTGATCAGACACATCATTAGACAGAGAAAACTTTGACAGAGCTTCATGTAAGAGATCCTTTTGTCCAGGAAGAGCTAATGAATCCCACATTGAAACACTAACACTAGTCTTCTTCATATGCTCTAAAATATTAAAATTACCAGCACTAACCTTCTGCTGTCCTTTATGAACAACAACATTCTTCTGAACTTGTGCTGATTGACCATGCTGATCTTCGCCAACCACAGACTGTGTTCTTGGCAGAACTTGACCATTCTGTGTAGCAGAAGATTTATCTTGTCCTTGTGAACTTGTAGAAGGCTGGTTTCTGTCTCCATCAGTCTGCTGCCCCAAATCAACAGCCCTTTTCTTACTCCTTGTGTTGGCTGCTATAGGGTTACTTGACTGATTCTGATCATTATTGACCCCACAAAATTCCTCACCTTGCCAGTTCATGAAAGTGACATCTGGATTCCGTTGTTCCGCATGAGTGGAGTGCTGATCATGAGCCTCCTGAGATGAATTCTTTGGAACAACAGTACTACTTTGCACCATTAGTGCTTGATTAAGAATTCCATTGGAACAGGTAGATTGGTTATGTGGCTGATTACATGGAAAACACCATTCATAATCAACAGCTATGTTATTTTGTACAGGTACTACCTCCTTAGATGAACTAGGAGCACTGGGATTGTAAGGTTGAAAAAGGCCTTTGATTGAAATTTCTTCTTTGAATCTGAGGATTGGACTGATATGGAGCTTGGTAAGGGGCTTGGTATGGTGGTTGACTTTGCTGCTTCTTGATATTAACCAGCTCATTACCAAAGGTCTGTAAGGTCTTTTGAATATTTTGATTTTTCTCTTTTATGCTAACTAGTTCCTGAAACTGGTTAGGAATAGCATGCTCTTGAGCTGCTACTTGTGAATTAAAGGCTGGAAATGTAGGAACAACAGCTACAGTAGGTGGTAAAACTGGGGTAATTGGCTGTATATCAGCAAAATAAGGCATAGGAGGCCTAGGGGCTAACTTTCCAGCTTGAATTAAATTATTTTCTGCCCTAACAGCTATATCAAATGCTGCTGGTAATGTATCCCCTCCTAAAGATTGAATCAAAAGTGCGATTTCACTATTTAATGCTTTCAAATAATACAAAAAGGCATGATCATTAGATGGCTTTACCGTGGCTGGAATTCGATTCCAGGTCTTTATGAATCGATAATTGAAGTCCATCAAAAGTTCATGTGGTGCTCTCTTGATAGTAGTAAGTTGCTCCACCAGTGACAGATGGTCTGATTTATCTTCAAACTGTTTGTTCAACTTCTCTCCAAGCTGATCCCATGTTGTAATTGAATTCACTGGTAACCCTCTAAACCACTGAAATGCTTTACCCTTGAAAGAGGCTGCCAAGAGCCTTACTGCAACATCTTGCTCAGTTATATGATGTAAACCACACAATGATGCCACATCTCGAATGTGTTCAATCGCTGTTGTGTGATCTTCACCAGTAAAGAATGGTAAACTTTTAAGGGCTGCAGCTGGAATATCATTATGCTGGGCTAAATTCAAGGGGCTTCCTTGATCAAATGAAACAAAAGGCTGATTCCTAGGTGGAGGATGAGCCATATTGATGATTAATGGTGAAGATGAATTATTGGAAATAGTAGAATTAGCAGAAATTCGAACTGCAGAACTTACAAATAGTGGATTGTTGAAGGACGAAACAGGGCTTGTTGCTGTCCTAACAATTCTGGTACTTCTTGCTGGTAATTTTGAATGTTCTACGACTCTGCTCTTGATCTTCTTTGATAACTTCTCATATGCTTCCTCACTAATACTGCTGAAACTGAGATCCAGAGTCGCCAAGTGTGAATTTTTTCCTTCCTGAAGGCTGAAGACTGCTGCTCACACTGATACAGCAGCAAATTAAGCTCTTTTTGAACTGAGAAAACAGTGCAATAGGTCCCACCGGGCGTGCCAAAATTGTTAACACATGGATTTGCACCCGAAATTAAGCTGAAAAGCTCGATAAATCCTGTGCACATGGGACTATTCTCAGGCTGTGGGTATCCTATGGTGAGAATAGACCTCCAGGTTTTGGGCTGGTTCCCTTTGGATTTTCTTGTAAAACTGGTTTTTTTAACAGAGGTAAAGGATAGAAGGATAAAGCAAAAATAAAACAGGAAAATAAGGTGATTCACCAATATGTGAAGATGACTTGAATCTGCTTTAAAACCTCTCAAGATATTTCAACAAATGAAACTAAAAGAGGATTCACTACTCAATCTAGCATGTTCTGCATAAATGATTCATTTGAAAGGTTTTTTTTTTATCGAAGTTTGTTTGAAAGAAAACAATGATGTTTTCATAACAAGCATTCAACAAATCTATGAAACACAATCAATGACCTGCACTATAACATACTGAATCTAAGCAAGACATTGAGACAATAAGATTAAAATAAGGATTTGATGGAAATCACAAACTATTAATCCAAAGACTTACTCACAATACATGCACAAGACAGATCTGAGAAGGAATGACAAGCTTCTTTATTGAAAAATCTGGGATATTTGCATTACAAATCTCAAGAAATCATGAGTTACAAAGTGAGAACGATATGCCTCAGCAATCTCAAAACCAAGAACTGACTCCAATAATGAAAGAAGAGAAAGAGTTATAGAAAGTGCCTCAAAATTCGAAATTGAATTTTGGCTCCAAAAGCTTATGTGTTGTCCATCCTTTCCTCCAAATAAGGCATGCAATTGCCAACCAACTCCAACAAGAGTTGTCAAAGTTGAACAACTTGGTGAGCCGTATGCAAATGAAAATCCCTCCAAATCAGGCTCAAAACTGAATGTAACAATCTATCATATCCCTCAAAACACTCCTTTATTCAAGTCAAGTCAAAAGGAATTCAAAACTGAAGTAGAACTCATAAATAACTGCCTCAAAACCCCTGATTTTGCTCCATATGATGGCAAAACTTTCTCAATCTCCTCCAAGAATAAAGCAAAGGCTTTAAATGCTCCACTTGATCTTCATTCAATAATTTGAAATTACAATCAAATTACTTTTTATTTGCATTTCATAATATCATTTATTTAGAAATGATTTATAATTCATCATTTTTAAATAAAGATTACAATTTCTGAATGTAATGCAAATAAAGACTTCATCATAAGATATTTTATTTTGCATTTAATAGTAACATTTATTAGAAGTGATTTATAATTTATCACTTAAAATTAAGTTTTTATTTGAATTGAAATGCAAAAATAAAAGAACTCTAATCAAATATTAAAGACTTGAATTGACAAAGTCTTTCAACATTTATCTTGCATTTTAAAATACATTTATCTAAAGTGATTTATAAATATCACTTTAAATAAAGTTTTACAAAATTTAAAATCAAAATGCAAAAAGAAGGAATTTTGAGAAAGCCATATAAAATTTGACTAAGGCTTTCATTTAAAGCAAAAAAGGAATTGCAAAGCAAAAATCGTGGCATTCATTTTTATGTGAGGAAAGTTTTTAATAAAACTTAAGGCTAAAAGCCTAAGTCTACCAAGCTCTTTAGGTTTTGAAACCTAAAATGAAAGACAGTATTTTTATTTTGTCACTTCATTTTGCTGCTGGGAGGCGCCGCCATCTGCAAACCCTAGCCACGTTTTTACTGGTTTTCACTGTATTTTGAGCCATTTTTTGAAGATTCTGGAAGATTTATAGCAGAAATACGAAGGCAAATAGACTTATCTTTAAATCTGGAGAATCTTCTTTGTCTTTGAAAGCTTTTGGAAGGTTAACAAGCTGCTGCCATCTACTATTTCTGATATTCTCTATGGAAATTTGTTTCTGCTGTTTTTCTTGACTTGGTCACCATGTTTTACTCTTGGCTGAGCTTCTGTGGAGCTTTGAAATGAGGAAATTTCACAGCTTCCTTCTTTGTAGCTGGGTAAGTCTTTTTGCCAGTCGAGCTTTTTATAGAAGTTCAACTTCTTTTCTTTTTTATCAAAAGCTTAAATCAAGTTCCATAAAGGTATAAAAGTAAACATATACTCTTATTTCTTCCATGTATATCAGAAATTTTACTCTTCTGGATGTGGCTATGCATTTCTATATCTGGGCATTACAATTTTGCTGAACATTGAATAAAAGAATAATTATTGTTTGTCTCTGTGCATTTACCTCTCATGAGTTGGGTGCAGCTATGTATCTCCTATATTGAGCTTTGAAAGAATATTTCTTTTGCCATTCTTTTGTGTGGGTTATCCTTGAAATCTCATATAAGCTCAAGCAACTTCATTTTACTCACTTCTCTGGCTGCAACCATACACATTATGAGTAACATCTCGAACTCCTCTGCAATCTTTGTGATCATTCTATGAAACTCCTCCATGCTGAAAGCACGCTACTGTTTATGATTTGATATGAACAAATCATCTGCCTTATACTTCTGAGCATTCAACACCATATTGCAAAATATTTTGTTTAGAAAAAACGAAATAATGCTATCCAATTTACAGAAGATATACAAACAAAGCAAAACACTTTTCAACAGAAAAGAGACACTATTATTGCTGATTCTTCTGTGTTAAGCAATACTTATTGTATTTTCTGATAATGCCTCATGCTGTCCCTTCATTTTGCTGACATAACCTTTGCTCTGTGAAGATTTAAATTACATGATTTTTTGAAAGAGATTTCATTTAGTCATTGTTTTAAAGAGAAGATAAAGACGTACTGTCCCTCTCTTTTCCTTATACAGATCATAGAGAAAGAACAATTTCTGTTCATTCTCAACCAATAGTGTTTTCATACTGCTTTGGGTGCTCATAAGTTTTTTTATTTCCTTTGTTTGCCATATACTATACCATCAAACTTCTCTCTCATTTATTGTTACTTGAGAAAATCCAAATATGAATATACACTTGTATCCTTTGATGAAAATACGTGAATGTACTTAGCTGTTGTATGAAGCTATCTTTTGAATTTCTGCAAACCTCAATGTTGATATGATATTTATATTGCTGATACCACTATATGAGCTGAGCTCTACCCTTGTGGGAGCCTCATTTAACCCCACTCATATTGAAATTTGATGAATTCAACAACATTACATTTCCTGTTTCTGCACATGAAACAAACAAGTTAGTAAAAACATTGGATCGAATGATTCCTTGATGATTGAATCTGGCATTTTTTATTCTCTTAGAATTTGACTATATTGATTTGATTCAACAACAGATGCAAATTATATTTCGGTTGAACTTAGCATGTTTTGAATTTCGTGACCTGAGCTCTAACACCACTTTCTACCAATTGCAGATGCTGAATTTGAGAAGCTAAGGAGCTGAAGATCGAAGATGTTGAAGACCAAATAGAAGAATGATGAATCAAGTCTACACCAGCCCTCAAGGCAATGACGGCATGATTTTCTTTTACATGTTTCACTTTACTTGTTCTTCAGTTGTATAGTTTGTATTTTTTGTTGAATTGAATCAGCTTAGTCTACCCACGGCTTGTGTGGGATCACAAAACATATTTCTTTTAACAAATCAATTGTTCATGATATGAAATGTCTTATGATCAGCAACCTAAATTTTTTCCGATTACATGATGAAACAATGATATTGCAATTGTTCTGTAAACATGTTTTGTAATCAAAATGAATGATTATCTGCACTCTAGCTCTTAAATCTGTAATGCTTTTCTGAAAAACAGCAGTAACAATCACTACATAATGAATCACTCAGCTTGAATGACGTTCTTCAAATGAGATTTGTTTAACGATTGCCTTGCCAAGACTGTCCAATCAGTTTAACTCAATCTGGTTGAATGATTTTGATAAAGCAATCCTAAAACATGTTTTTGAATTTGTAATTTTGAAAACAAAATTCACTGAACACCTTTGACAGAAAATTTTGAATACCCCAGCAAATAATTGCTGCCAAACTCTTACTAATTTATGCAAAACGCAAAAATTAGTAACATTTCTGGCGACCTTTCAGGGGTGTTTGCCTGCTAAACAAAAAGGGCCAGTTGCCTTGCTTATCCATTGGGTATGGAGTCCATTTCAGCTTTTCTCAGACTTCAGAAAACTTGTACATAATTTACTCATTGCTTGTAACTGCTTGTAACTTTGATGTTATTAGTTACAGTCCCATAGGGTATATACTTCTTGTTGATGACATTGAAATTCTACTCCATGTTATGAATAGTAAGCATCTATCTTATTGAACTATAGCTAGTAACAGCAGATTTACATTTTTTATTCCTCCACCCAGCAAAATTAAAGTAAACTGATAGCTGTGCTAATCAGCACTTAGAGGAAAATTCAGATACAACTAAACTATGTTGCGGAAGCACTTATTGATATCTAGAATCTAATCAGCTATGTACAGATTAGATCAATACCTCAAAAGCAATGCTTGAGGTGAATCCCATTCACTGGGATTGGCTCCACTTCACCATCCAACTTAGACAACTGGAAGGCATTATGCTGTTTTTTTTTAGTGATGATGTATGGCCCAGCCCAGAATGCATCAAACTTGGAGTGCTTTCCAGGTCTGCTTTTCAGTTCATCCCATTTTAGAACTATGTCTCCCTCCTGGAAAATTCTTGGAGATGCTCTTTTATCAAAGGATCTTTTCATTTGAGCCTGATGTTGCTCAATCTTTTTCATTGCTTCGGTTCTAATTTCTTCAAGTTCAATCAGCTGAGCCAATCTTGCTGTCATAGGCTCTTCTTCAATCATATTAAGCTGATTTACCAGATCAAGAGCTGGTAGCTCAAGTGAAATAGGAAGCCTTGCCTCTTTTCCATACACAAGCATGTATGGTGAAAATCCTGTTGATCTTTTTGATGTAATTCTATCAGCCCACAAAGCTGATTTCAGCTTGGTATGCCAAACTCTCTGATTACCTTCCATGGTCCTCTTGATGATCCTCAGAAGGTTTTTATTAGTGGACTCAGCCTGTCCATTCCCTTGAGGATAATAGTTAGAAGATGTATTCAGATATACACCATTTTTAACAGCCCACTCAGATATCTTAGTTCCTATGAAAGCAAGTGCATTATCTGAAACAATAGATTCAGGAACTCCAAACCTGGTTATCAGCTCTTCATAGAAGTTTAGAACAGCTGTCTCATTTGCTTCTTTAAGTGCTACAACTTCAGTCCATTTTGAAAAATAATCAGTGGCTGTAAGCACCCACTTATGGCCTGCACTTGATGGTGGGTTTATCACGCCAATGAAATCTAAGCCCCATTTCATAAAGGGCTGCTCAACTTGAATTGGCTGCAATGGAAGAGCTGCTAACTTTTCTTTTCCTGCAAAGATAGCACATTCTTTGCACTTTCTTATCCATGCATGAGCATCTTTGAATATGGTAGGCCAGTAATAGCCTCCTTTCATGATTTTAAGAGCTGTAGCTCTTGGAGAAAAGTGTCCACCAGCTGGTCCTTGATGAAATTCATGTAATACCTTATCAACCTGATCAGCTTCAATACATCTAAGCAATACACCATGAAAATCCTTTCTGAATAGTAAACCATTTAAGAGAACATAAGGTATTGACTGTAATCTAAAGTACCTTCTTTTAGATTTAGTCAAACCAGGAGGACACTCACCAGTTAATAAGAAATGTGACATTTCCTTCACCCAACTTGTAGAAGTTACAGGTGCAGCAATTACTTCTTCATCTTGATGAGCTAAAACAACAGTTTCTTCTTCTTCTATATTGCTGTCATTATTCTCTGTAAGCTGTTCACAGAGACCTTTGCCTCTTATTAGCTTGGTAACCTTGATTTCAAGGTCATATTCCATTACTTTAGTCACCCAACTAGCTCTTTTACTGTTCAGATCTTTATTCAATAGAAATTCTTTGACTGAAGGGTGAGCAACCAACAATTTAATTCTGTTATTAGACAACATATGTCTAAATTTCTTCAAACTCCTGATAACAGCTAAGACATGTTTTTCAACAAAGGAATAGTTAAGTTCATAGTCTTTAAGACCTTGACTGAAGAAAGCTATGGGCTGCTCTAATTTTTGATCATTTTCTTGAACTAGCATGGCTGCAATATTATCAGTATTACCATATGCATATAGAATGAAATCCTTTGAGAAATCAGGATTCAACAAAGTAGGAGTAGCTGCAAGTGCTTCTTTAATAAGCTGAAAGCTCCTCTTTCCTTCTTTAGTCCAGCTAAAAGAAACATTATTTTTTAACATTGAATTCAAAGGCACTAATAATTCAACAACATCTCGAATGAATCTTCTTACAAAGCTGATTCTACCCAGAAAAATTTGAAGACTTTTTTTGTGTGCTAGTAAAGGAAGTGAAAGGATTGCACTTACTCTTTCCAGATCTATCGAAATACCATGTTTTGATACAATGTATCCAAGCAATTTACCTTCATGAACAACAAACACAAATTTCTTTGTGTTGAGAGAGACACCAAACTCTCTACATCTTTCAAAAATATTTCTTAAGTGATCAAAGTGTTCATTTGAATTCTTTGAAAAAATAGTTATGTCATCCAAATAAACTAACACTATCTTATACATCAAACCTCTGAAAGCCATATCCATAGCTTTCTGAAAAGTAGCTCCAGCATTAGATAAACCAAATGGCATCCTTTTGTAAGCCATTGTACCCCATTTAGTTGTAAATGTTGTCTTAAACTGGTCTTCTTCCTTAACCAGGATCTGATTATATCCTGAAAAACCATCTAATAAAGAGAATCTTTCAGAACCTGAAACAACTTGAAGGATCTGTTCCATGGAAGGCAAAGGGTGATGATCTTTTAGGGAAGCTCTATTAAGATCTCTGAAATCAACACAAAGTCTGATTTCACCACTTTTCTTTCTCACAGGTACCAGATTGGATACCCAAGAGGTATGCTTAATTGGATAAATGATACCACTCTCAATAAGTTTATTCAACTCTTTGACCATGAGGGGCTCAAGCTTGGGATTGAGTGGCCTCTATTTTTGTCTCACAGGCTTGGCATTTGGTTCAAGTTCAATTGTATGCTGGGTAATAGAAGGATCAAAACCTTTCAGATCTGAGTATTCCCATGCAAAGACATCACTGAATTCTTGACATAATAAAATAAAAGCATGCCTTTCTTCTAAAGTGCATACCTTACCAAGCTTTAAAAGCTTGTCTTTGAAGATCTCAACACCTTCATAATGATCTTCTTTAATCTGCAAACTGGCTTTCTCCTTTCTGACTTGATCATCTGTATTGAAAATGGACTCCAAAGTAACCAAGCCTTTGGGTAGTTTGTTGGTTTTCAGCTATATGATCTAATCTTTGTATTGCTGTTTGAGTTTCTCTTGATTATCATTAGAAAACTCTGCACTTCTTCTCTCAAGAAATTGATAATCTACTGGTCACTATCAAAAACTTGCCAATGTTCATTATTGTTAGGAATTGATGACCTAACAATAACTTTTACATACTGTTGTATTCTTGAATTATTGATATCATTTGCGATATCATACTGAGCACCTATGGCTGCTAGTCTATTAGCATGATTATTTTTAATTCTGGGAATTGATAGCAAATTAAAAGCTTGAAAATCTTCAATAAGATCCCATACTCTATGCTTATAAGACTTGAGGAGATCATTTTTAGTAGTATGGATACCTCTAACTTGATTAACAATCAGTTTTGTGTCACCAAAGACTTGTAAACACAAATACCTCTCTTTTTTCCCATTGAAGACCATGAATGAGAGCTTCATACTCAGTTGTATTATTGGTGCAGCTGAATGTGAACCTAAATGCAAAATAATACTTCTCACCAGCTAGAGAAATAAGCATGCAACCACCTCCAGCACCATTTCTACTCCTTGAACCATCAAATAATAGCTTCCAAACTTCATTTGTTTGCTGATTTGTTTGTTGTTCAATACTTTTTTATAGATTATGCATAACAGAACCAGTTTCATGCATCATATAAATTCCTAAATTTACCTCTTCAAGCTATTCATTTGAAGAACTCTGATCATTTTCTACTGCCCAATCATCCAATAGAATATCTGGAATGTCTTCTATTTGAGTAGTAGTCTCATTGACAGCATTAATCTCCTCTTGATCAAACAAAGCATAATTTATAGTAGCTGTTGCATTAACTACACTTGGATTATATGGTTCAATATGATTTTTAGCAATAGGTTCAGATTTGATAGTGACTTTGGTTCCATACCTGGTCCTAAATAACATATGAGACCAATCAGAGGACAAGTATCCTCCAATCTTAGCTGTGAAATCATGAGATAAACAGATTGTGAAGTATGGAGGCAACTCTATGACATAAACATCTTGAGGTATTGAAAAGTTTGGACATGCATGCAATGTAAGACTCTGATTTTTAATAACTCCAACTATTTTAACAATAGTACCATCTAGTTAGACTACCCCTTTTTCTAATGGCTCATACTTAATTCCAAGCTTGTCTACAATTTGCTTGGGCATTACAGAACTGCTAGCCCCAGAGTCAATCATGTAGTTATGAACTAAATGTTGACCAATAATTAATGAAACATAGAAAGGGGGTGGTTTAACTACCTTGGTAGACTATTCTTTATTTTCAGGTGAGTCATTAGTAAGTACAACCTTAGCAGGTTGCTGATCAGACACATCATCAGACGGAGAAAACTTTGACAGAGCTTCATGTAAGAGATCCTTTTGTCTAGGAAGAGCTAATGAATCCCACATTGAAACACTAACATTAGTCTTCTTCATATGCTCTAAAATATTAAAATTACCATCACTAACCTTCTGCTATCCTTTATGAACAACAACATTCTTCTGAACTTGTGTTGATTGAGCATGTTGATCTTTGCCAACCACAGACTGTGTTCTTGGTAGAACTTGACCATTATGTGTAGCAGGAGATTTATCTTGTCCTTGTGAACTTGTAGAAGGCTAGTTTCTGTCTCCATCAGTCTGCTGCCCCAAATCAACAACCCTTTTCTTAATCCTTGTGTTGGCTGCTATAGGGTTACTTGACTGATTCTGATCATTATTGACCCCACAAAACTCCTCACCTTGCCAGTTCATGAAAGTGACATCTGGATTCCCTTGTTCTGCATGAGTGGAGTGCTGATCATGAGCCTCTTGTGATGAATTCTTTGGAACAACAGCACTACTTTGCACCATTAGTGCTTGATTAAGAATTCCATTGGAACAGGTAGATTGGTTATGTGGCTAATTACATGGAAAACACCATTCGTAATCAACAACCATGCTATTTTGTACAGGTACTACCTCCTTAGATGAACTAGGAGCACTAGGGTTATAAGGCTGGAAAGGCCTTTGATTAAAATTCCTTCTTTGAATTTGAGGATTGGATTGATACTGAGCTTGGTATGGTGGCTGACTTTGCTGCTTCTTGATATTAACCAGCTCATTACCAAAGGTTTGTAAGGTTTTTTGAATATTTTGATTTTTCTCTTTTATGCTAACTAGTTCTTGAAACTGGTTAGGAAGAACATGCTCTTGAGCTACTACTTGTGAATTAAAGGCTGGAAATGCAGGAACATCAGCTATAGTAGGTGGTAAAACAGGGGTAATTGGCTGTATATCAGCAAAATAAGGCATAGGAGGCCTAGGGGCTAACTTTCCAGCTTGAATTAAATTAATTTCTGCCTTAACAGCTATATCAAATGCTGTTGGTAATGTATCCCCTCCTAAAGACTGAATCAAAAGTGCAATTTCACTATTTAATGCTTTCAAATAGTACAAAAAGGCATGATCATTAGATGGATTTACCGTGGCTGAAATTTGATTCCAGGTCTTTATGAATCGATAGTTGAAGTCCATCAAAAGTTCATGTGGTGCTCTCTTGATAGTAGTAAGCTGCTCCACCAGTGACAGATGGTCTGATTTATCTTCAAACTGTTTGTTCAACTTCTCTCCAACCTGATCCCATGTTGTAATTGAATTCACTGGTAACCCTCTGAACCACTAAAATGCTTTACCCTTGAAAGAGGCTGCCAAGAGCCTTACTGCAACATCTTGCTCAGTTATATGATGTAAACCACACAACGAAGCCACATCTCGAATGTGTTTAATAGCTGTTGTGTGATCTTCACCAGTAAAGAATGGTAAACTTTTAAGGGCTGCAGCTGGAATATCATTATGCTGGGCTAAATTCAAGGGTCTTCCTTGATCAAATGAAACAAAAGGCTAATTCCTAGGTGGAGGATAAGCCATATTGATGATTAATGGTGAAGTTGAACCACTAGAAATAATAGAATTAGCAGAAATTCGAACTGCAGAACTTATAAACAGTGAATTGTTGAAGGACGAAACAGGGCTTGTTGTCCTAACAATTCTGGTACTACTTGTTGGTAATTCTGAATGTTCTACAGACTCTTCTTTTGATCTTCTTTGATAACTTCTCATATGCTTCCTCACTAATACTGCTGAAACTGAGATTCAAAGTTGCCAAGTGTGAATTTTTTCCTTCTTGAAGGCTAAAAACTGTTGTTCACACTGTTACAATAGCAAAATAAGCTCTTTTTGAACTGATAAAATAGTTCAAGGTCCCACCGGGCATGCCAAAATTGTTAACACAAGGATTTGCACCCGAAGTTAAGCTAAATAACTTATTAAAGCTTGTGCACATGGGACTATTCTCAGGCTGTGGGTATCCTATGATGAGAATAGACCTCCAGGTTTTGCGCTGGTTCCCTTTGGATTTTCTTGTAAAACTAGTTTTTTAACAGAGGTAAAGGATAGAAGGATAAAGTAAACATAAAACAGAAAAGTAAGGTGATTCACCAATTCTCAAAAATGACTTGCAACTTTGATAAACTTACAAAAAAAACTCAATAAAGCTATGTGATCACAACTCATAAACTTATGCCTGCATAAATGATTCTAAGGTAAGGCTTAAACTTATGCTAAGAGTAAGGAAAACAATAATGTTTTCACAGAATCCCTAAACATGAGGCTTAAAACACAAACTGAGACCTGCACTATGACATAATATCTTATGCATTCAGTAGTGAAGGAATTGATAAAATAATGAAAGGATTCAATATTTAATCATGTAACTCACAACAACTACTAAAGAACAAAAAAAAATAGAGAAGGAAATAAGCTTCTTTATTGAGAAATAAGAAGTATCTGCATTACAAATCTGTAGATCTCACAAGAAAATGAGTTACAAAATGTGAGTAATGCTCTCACAACAATCTCCAAATAAAGAACTAGAGAACATAAGAGAAAAGAGAAGAACTTATAGAAAAGGCTCTCAAAATTCAAATTCAAATTTTGGCTCTAAGAAAAGATGTGTTGTCCTTCCTCTCCTCCAAATAAGGCATGAAACTGAAGATGCTCCTCCACATATGCAAAAAGAGTTGTCAAAACTCAAACAACTCCAAAGGGTCGTATGAAACTAAAAAACCCTCAAAAAGAGGGTCACAACTGAAAGTGAACTTCAGTTTAGGCCTCAAAACACTCCCTGATTGGAGTTAAGTCAAACTGAACTCAAAATTGAAGTTCAACTCATAAATAACTGCCTCAAAACCCCTGATTTTGCTCCATATGTTGGAAAAACTTTCTCAACCTCCTCCAAGAATAAAGAAAAGGCTTTAAATGCTCCATTTGATTCCCTTTGACTAGACTTTTGAAAATAAAGACACTTTATCTTGCATTTGAAATATCATTTAATTTAAATGATTTATATTTATCATTTAAAATAAAGATTTACAAGTTTGAAATTAAATGCAAATAAAGGTTTATTTCCAATTTGGCATTCATTTTGCATTCATACATCTTCTATCTGAAATGATTTATAAATATCATTCAAATACAAATTTACATTTAAAATCAAAATGCAAATGATGAATTTTATTTATTTGAAAAATACACTTTATTTTGCACTTTTATACTAACTTCTATTTAGAAGTGATTTAAAATCACCTAAAACAAAGTTTTTGCATTCAATTTTTTAATGCAAATTAAGAGTATCTTTAACAAAATATTAAAAGACTTATATTTTATTAAAGTCTTGATGAGGCTTTTGAAACTTTTATAAAAAACTCAAGGCATGAAAATGCCACGAATTTAGCAAAATGGGTTAAAGGTTTTTAATAAAACTTTAGGCTAAAAGCCTAAGTCTACCAAACTCTTTAGGTTTTGAAATATAAAATGAAAGACATCATTTTCATTTTGTCACTTCATTTTGCTGCTGGGAGGCGCCGCCATCTGCAAACCCTAGCCACGTCTTTGCTGGTTTTCACTATATTTTGAGCCATTTTTTGAAGATTCTGGAAGATTTATGGCAGAAATACGAAGGTAAATAGACTTATCTTCAAATCTGGAGAATTTTTTGTGTCTTTAAAAGCTTTTGAAATCCTTTTAGAGCTTTTTAGATGTGACCTCTGCTATACATTCATAAATTTTGAAGAAAATCTATTTTTCCCTTGAAATTTTGCTAAATATTTCATCCACCATCTTTATACAGGCCGCCATGGAAAAAATTAACTCTGCGTAATTATGATTCTATTTTTTCAAAGATGCATTTGTCTGAGAAAAAAAGAATGAATTTATCTACTCATTATCTTTTTGTAGCCTGCATTGCTCTCTTGATTACTTCATTTTGCATTTGGTTCTGCCATAACCAAGTTTGCTTTAAGTTTTAAGTTTGTTGTAATGAAAACTTTGCTACAATATACTTCTCCATTTTGTAGTTGTAGCCACACATTTTACACATCTAGGTGTTATTAGTTGTTTCAACTACCATGTGTATTTTCATGAAACAAGGAAAAACTTCTAGGCCATGGCATAAAGCTGCTTTTTTTAAATCTGTGGATATCATTTTGGTTACTTGATGCAAAATCTGAAAATGAAACTCCTCTTTCTCTTTTTATCTTTTTCTGAATTTGCTGCCCACTGTTTATGATTCAAGGTGACATAGACCAGCTTGCTTTACTTATGGCTAAGACTTCTTTCTAATGGATAAATGTTCTCAAAAGTATGTTCATTAGTCTTTGAAGTACAGATCAAGCATATTCAATGATTTTCCTATTTGCTGCAAACAATGACCTATTCTTTTACAGTGAAAGATAAGCAAATATATATCTCCTGTAGCATTCTATTTTCTTAATCTTCCTTGATATTATCATTCTTTCCTTGCAGCACTTGATGGTCTTTTGTGAAGACATTCTCAAACATAAATCTGATGTTCCTGTGAACTGATATCACTGTGCATCATATCTCTGCAACGGCCCTATTGAATAGATAAATGCAAAGCATATATACTTCTTCAGTTTTACTATTTCTACATTATCATACCATTGATGCTTTTCTCAAACTTGGTGCTTTTAGTTTTAAGTCTTTCTAAACCTGATACTTATAAGTAGGACTTGGGTGAGGATCTTTTACCATTCTGTGAAACTCCTCCATATTGAAAGCACGCTATTGTTTATGATTTGATATGAACAAATCACTGCCTTATAC
>VDFB02011565.1:0-13536 GCA_007258455.2 Sequoia sempervirens
ATCACGGCGAGGAGAAGGTCAAGATCCAGCAGCCGGGAGACAGGGAGATTTTGCAGTTTCAAACGGCAGTAGCAAGAGTGACTTCCAGATGGGGAAGTCCAATGGCTCAGGCCCAGTGGCAGAGATTGTTGTCGCCAGGTGTTCAAGGTTTTGAATTAGGACAACCAAGACAAACCCCAAGCCCAAAGGAGACAATCTCCCTATGCAAAGAACAGCCACAGCGAGGAAAAGTCTCAGATTGGTGAGGAGGGCATTATAGAAGGTTTCGCGATTTTCTAACATGTGGGTTTTGTGTGCAATTTTATGTTTTACTATCTTATGCCCTCTTAATGATTGTTCATTCATTTAAATCCCTCGAAATCACAAAACAAAGCTTGGGAAGGGAAAACAGATTGCCTACCTCAAACACGCTATGCAGGGAGACGTGGGATCCACCTACGGTCGATGAAATGATGTTGAGGGTGACGATCATGATGTTTTCAAAGATGGTGGGCTCCAAATAGTAGGTTGTCCAATCGCTCTGCAATATTATGAGATGAAAATGATAGGTCAGAGTGGGTATTTTATACCCCTAACCACCATTAATACTCGCATTTAATGCAGGTACAGTAGATAAAAAGTTGGTGGATTCAAAAATATCGGTGACAACAGAGGGAAAGCTAGGACTCGATGGCTGAGGAGGCACAAGACGGTGGCCACTTGAAGTTTTCACTCGATCAAATGGCTGCGGTAGGAAGCGGTTTGAGGCCCTGAGGGCGTGACGGCACAAGGGATCCGCTGTCATGGATGGTAGAATCATCACGGAATTCTGGACTTGGAATTCTGGATGGGCGGGCCTAGAATGCTAGACAGCAGTCAGGGACCTTCACAAATTTTGGTCGGCGGAAATGTTGATGGGACCCAGGGGCGGGACGCCTCAGGAAGTTCACCGTCGTGGACAGTTGAACACAGACGGAACCCCGAAAGTGGAACTCCGGGGTCCGGGGCTTGGAGTGCGAGATGCCGCCCAAAAAATTTCAACAAGTGTTTAGCATATGGTGGATAGGGATTCAGACCTCGAGGTTTAGGAGGACACGGAGTGGACACCACTAGGAAAGCCAGTTCTAGCGGGGAAACCCAGAGAAGGAATCTCGAATGGCCGGGCCCAACAGGGCCCGGGGCCGTTGGCAGGGCCAAATTGCCAAAGTGACTCCGCGAGGCGCCAGAACGTAGCAAAACAAAAATGAGTAAGGCATGTTCAATTTATGGTGGGTCCTTAAAGAAACATTGAACATCCGAGACATCAAAAGGGGAGGCACACAAAATGAGGTGGTGACAAAAATGACCCAACAAGGCGAAAGAAAAGAGGGTCCCCATTCCGAACGGGGTGTGTGTGCTATCGGCACAACAGATTCCCCTTAAAAAAGGTAATTTCTGAGAGTCTTCATTAAGAGTATGGTTTGAATTATTTTTTAGGGAAAAAAAGAATCTTGAGATATAATCTTCCAAACTTTAATCCTCCTTCTAATGAATTCTGAATATGTCATCACCTTTACTAGCACTCTTGCAATATTCCTTATAATTCTCAAGGAATTTTGTTTGCGTGGCTGCCCAACTATCAACAACACCTCTTCCCAGACTCATGAACCATCTAAGAGCTCCCTCCTTCAAGGTGGAAGGAAACAACTTCAGTTTGTGAGCATTTGAAGTGTAGTCATAACTGCGACAAAGGATATCAAACTCAAACAAGAAAGTTTATGGGTCCTCTGTAACTAGGCCGAAGAACTTGGGAAGTAAGGAAGAAGGAATATTCTTGAGGTCGTTATTCCTGTCGAGGGAACAATGGAACTCAAAAGGTGAGGTGGATTGTAATATTTGTCATATTTGAGTGCTAGAACATCGTATAAATGGATTTTCCTCAGGTTCTTCGTCGGCTGGGTCAAATGGCAGTTCAACAAACAAGTTTTCAGGGAGAAACCTTCCCAATGCGTCTCTTCTTCTATGCATGCAATAGAATGAATGGTGATTTGAAGGATTTTGAAAATTTTGATTAACAAACTAAATTAATGCTAAAAATGACTTCTGACAAATTATTAGCTTGGCCAACCATCTCAGCACGGCGCTTAAAATGGTCGCCTCAAAAAAAAGGATAAGGAAATCACAGAAACTTTCTGGGAATTGGACATCATGGTGACTAATATCTTGCGGATGTCTATTTATTGTCAAACTAGGGAATGTATACTTTTGGAATGGCGAGCACAATATATGCACTACAACCAAGTTTCGTACTACAACTTAACATAAGTAAACACTAAAAAAGAATTTTATCTATGCTACATGGGTGAAGGTAATACAAATTTCTTTCTAACCACAACCAAGGATTTAATCAAATAGAGATTACAATATCTATGGATCAGACACAAACTATGAACTGGCCTTATGCTGCAGGAATGTGCACAGGATGGATTCCGATGTCATAGGAGTAATACAAGACCGGAAGCCAGGTGAAACTTCAAAGATGAAAGCTAACTGATGATCAACAGAAAAGAACAGCTAACTAACTAGCTACAGATACTTACTAAGTGGGCCCCCTTAGCAAGCATCTACTGATTATGCAAGTGCTGAACTCAGAACTTCATCAAACTTTATTCATAAAAACATAATGGTATAAATTGCTTTGTTGATATGGAAACTAACAACAAACTCTGTCTCTTGTCATACAGATTCTACTTTTCATTATTATCATACTGACTCTTACATGATATCTGCTATCTCTCTATCACTATGCTTCTATCTTACTTCTAACTATCATCTCCCTTCTCACTCGCGCAGGAGGAGTACCTTATTTAAAATTAGGAGAACAACTAACTAACTAACCCTATCAAAGAAAGACGTGGAAGTAAAGTGTATCCCAGAATCAAGGAACAAACTTCATAAATGAATTTATCCGTCACTGATCCATGAGAATCTAGCGCCTCCACTTTTCTAGATTTATCGTCATTGCAATCCTCCTAATGGTTTCTACCAAAGAGTCTTCACCAGAGCTCTCAAAGTCGGTAGAGGAAATAGACTCATTGCAAGGTCAGGATCGCTGGCGCTTTGACTCCATCATACTTTTTTCAACACACTGATGAGAATCACATATTTAAATCTATTTCATCATTCAAAAACTATATGTGATATACCAATCATTTAGGGAGTCAATGGGGTAATAAATGTAGACAAGACAACACAATAGGTTGCAGGAATATGAAAATATTTTGCTATAGAATATCCCAATAAAAGGTTTCAAAAGAGTTTAAACAACCACAAATAACAAAAGTAAAGGTATTAAAAGTTCATCATAATATCCAAACTATGAGCACATTTTGAGCTCATCAATTAGGGTTGGGGTTAAGGTTCAATAAGGATAAGAATTTAGTATAGTTAGGATTAAAGTCCAACCCCAGAAATTCAACTGAAATAGTGCTACACTCTAGGAGCGGTATTCAACAAATGTTCAATTAGTTAACACTAATTACAAGGTTTCAAAGTTCAATTAGGGTTTGAAGAATTGGACTATGGAATCATGGTGGTTTTGGGGTTAGGGTTTGATTAGAGTTAGGTTTAGGGTTTAGTTAGAGTTAGGGTTAGGGTTAGGGGTAGAATTCAATTATGCTTAGTGGTCAATTACAATTAGATTTAGTGTTCAATTAGGGTAAGGATTTGAGTCCAAATAGGGTTAGGGTTTAACTAGGGTTAGGATTAGAATAGAATAAAGCTTTTTGTTTAATTATGATATCTAGAATTTAGTATAATTTTAGAAAATGAAATGATTTGGACACAAAGAAAAAAAATAGAAAAGTTGATTTTATATAGATCTTATTTCTTAATTTATTCTAAAATTCTAATTAGTAAATGTTTAATTAATATAAAATGAATATTTAATTTAATTTAATTTAATTGTATTAGATAATTAGTAAAACTAAATAGATAATAAATATTTTATGGATTTTAAAAATTATAATTTAGTTTAATTTTATTTGTAATGTCAAATATTAAAATTTTAGATTGAAATAGTTAATTGATGTTAAAATATTTATAATTAATGCTCAATTTATAAAATAATATTAATAAATTAATAAATATAACCTATGACATAATGTATTAAAGACACATCAAAGTATTTATCATTCCTTCGAATTCACCAGATGAGACACGTGGCACCTACCCATGATATCACAATCAATAAAGAACTTGCAACTTTTGATCATGCAATGGAAGGAAACCGTGGATCTCAACCATCACCAATCCTGTTCGTTCAACATAGTTGCCATCCTTGTAATTAACCATCGAGCACCTTTCTACTAGGATTATAACATCTTCGTTGATTTAAAACATGTGCATCTTATAACTACTTTAGTAACGTGCGACATAATGTATTAAAGACCCATCAAAGTATTTATCATTCCTTCGGCTTCATCGGATGAGACACATGGCACTCCCTCATGATATTGCAATCAACTAGTGGGGTCATCGCGGGATGGTGGGGAACGATTGAGATCACAAGACGATTGATCTACGATCATGCAAACTTGTCCCTCTACAAAATAAAAAAAATATTAGGGGAGAGGGCCCAGTACACATGGACACATGGCGCTCACCCGTGATATCGTGATCAACTAGTGGGGTCATCGCGGGATGGCGGGGAACGACTAAGATCACACGATGATTGACCTACGACCATGTGAACTTGTCCCTCTGCGAAATAAAAACATTTATTATGGGAGAGAGCCCAGTAGTCATGCAGGGTGAAAAAAAAAAAAAAAATTATTAGGGGAGAGGGCACAATCAATCACGATGATAATACCTAGTCTTACCACATATTTATACTATATATTGTAAATAAATAGTCCAAATGTAAATAAAGAAAGATATTTATACAATCTAAGAAAATAAGTTAAAATGTATTTAATAAAAAATTATATATCAATTTGTTTTTCTTTTTTAGATGAATTAAGAGTATGATTTAAAACATTTTAATTCAAATAACATAAATGATAAATTGAAGTAGGAAAACTTGAATATTATTTTAAAATTTTGAGGTTTCATATTTATATGTGTGAGATTGATCTAATATTTAGAAAATGAATGTTAAAATATCATGAAAAAAATAGGCATAGAATGAATGTAGAAGTAAAATTATATTTTCATATATTCATAAAATAAGATCTAATAAACAAAAAATATATTCAATTAAAAATAAAGGAAAAATATTTCAACCCAAATTTAGATAAGAGAGATAATTAGATTATATGATAACTTTAAGGCTAGGGTTAGGGTTCGATTAGGATTAGTGTTCGCTTAGGTTTATGATTAGAGTTATGAATCTACAATTAGGGTTTAATTAGGGTTATGATTAGAGTTATGAATCAACAATTAGGGTTCAATTAATGTTCACTTAGGGTGTCTTTCCTGGGAGAAATTTATTGAATGGTAAGTGTATATTTTTTAAAATTAATATGTCAAGAATTAATTTTAGATAATACTACATGTGATTTTTCATATGGTATTAAATTGTAGATTAAAATTGATAATAGATTTCCTTCCTTCTTTTGCATTCTAAGCGACCATATTAATATATGGCCTTACAATCCTATTCATATTTTGAGCTTTTCTAAATTATACAACACGACATCCAACAAAAAAATTTGTTATGCATTTTTTCCAAGCACAAATCCTTAGAATTCTTAATGTGTTACTTAGGTTAATTCTTTATTGCAATAAATAGATACACACTAATATATATATTAATGGATTTGAGGGAAAATATTAAAATATTTATATATATAGAAAAATTTAAATGCAAGGGATTCAAGTACATACCTTAGCTTTTGTTAATGTTGATGAAGATACAAATCTTGATGAAGTGCCAAATTTGATGACATGATATAAAAAATTGGAATATATTTGCTCTATGTGGCACTTTGAAATTTTGTACAAAACTATAACTAACTCTATGTCAAATTTGTGACTTTGGACCTATTTTGCATCAATAAATATGAGATTTGACACATGCCTCCTAATCCAACATACAATATGTACTTAAATTCTCAAAATACTTGAGATTGGTGGACCTTTGGGAAGGTCCAATGCTTCACCTTTGTATCTATCCCTATAGATAGAGGTAGAGATGAATATAGAATGAGAGAGGAAAAGGAATAAAAATAGATAGAGATATAGAGAGAGATAGAGGGAGAAATAAATATATAGAGAGATAGGGAGATAGAGGGTGGATATATATAGATATATATATAGAGAGAGAGAGATGGAAAGATAGAGATATAAGGAGATATAGAGAGAGGGGAGAGAGAGAGAGAGATAAGTAGAGAAAGACAAATAGAGATGGAGAGGGAGATAGAAATAGGGGAAGATAGAGAGAGAGAAAGAGAGAGGGAGAGATAGAGAGAGGGAAGGAGAAAGGGAGAGAAATATGTAGAGGAGGGAGAGATAGAAGATGGGGAAGAGGGAGATATATGTAGAGAGGGGGAGAGAGGGAGAGCGAGAGGGGGAGGCTAATATAGAGAGATAGATAGAGATAGGAAAAGAGATAGGGAGATAGATGCATATGGAGATATACGTGCAGAAGTATATGGATGGAAAGAGATAGATAGATGAAAGATGGAGATTGAGTAGTATATGGATAGAAATAGATAGAGAGATGAGTGAGAAGGAGGTCGAGAAAGAAATAAAGATAAAGATATAGAGTAGAAGAGATGGAGTGAGTAAGATAGAGAGAGGGAGACATTTTTAGAGATAGGAAGTGAGATGGATGTGTAGAGAGAGGGAGACATTTCTATAGATGGATGGGGAGGGAGGAATATAGAGTTAGAGATTAATATAGAGTGAGAGAGGAAGAGTGAGACAAATTGATAGAGGTAGAGTTGAATATAGAATGAGAGAGGAAGAGGGAGAAAAATTGATAGAGATATAGAGAGAGAGATAAGTAGAGAAAGACAAATAGAAATGGAGAGGGACATAGAAATAAGGGGAGAGAGAGAGGGGGGGAGAGATAAATGGGAAGAGAAAGATAGATATAGAGATATATGGGAAGATAAAGGGACAAAGAGGTTGACATATGAAGATAAATAGGGGTATAGGAAGAGAGCTCATATGGGAAGAGATAGAGAGGAGGGAGAAAGGGAGAGAGATAGGTAGAGGAGGGAGAGAGAATATGGGGAAGAGAGAGACATAAAGTTAAGATGTGTTAATATTTTAGAATCCAAGTGTTTATTCTAAAATTCTTGTAAACATTGTTAAATTTTTAGTTATGTTCAAGTATAATTGTTAGATAAAAAAATGACCTTTCAATTGGCACAAAATTATAGGTGACAAAGTTTTTGACCATATTGATGAGCATATATCCAATATTTCAATACAATTTTATATCCTACCTATAGCAATCTATATTTATTCACATATTCTACCCAAACTCAATCTCTCCAAGTGAGGTGTACGCAAGCATATATGCAATATGTGATGTTTCTGCTAGATGATACTTACAATGATCTCCACCAAGCATGCTTGTAAAATCAAGGCAATGATGTAAAATATTTTCTTCCATGACGATATTTTTAGCTACATTCTTCCTTAATAACATCTTTAGCTACTTTAAATTATAATTTATAATAATCATCAAAGGTTGGGATATGATATAGGAAGAGATCCTGATTTTCTTCTCTTTTTTGTCTTCATTTTCCTCCATGAGCATGTTTTCCAAAGAGGAAACCAAGGAAGCCTTGATGGTGTTAGGATTATCATAATTTTATCCATAACCATCTTCGATCTTCATATTATGTTTCTTTGCCTTCTAATTTTGCATGTTAAATGAAAAAACTTGGTTTTAGACCTTATTTAAGTCATTTAATCTTGATTTTTTCTACAATAGATTTATTTAAAACTATAGACACCATCCAATTGAATTATGAGATTCCTCTCTTCTTCTATTAGAATGTAAGAAAAATCATTTGAGACTCAATCTTTTTGGATCTTATCCATTCTACTTTCAAGGAGATCCTTTCTTTGAAAAGATTTCTAAAGACTTGGATATTCCACTCTTTTAGTCTAATTTTTATGAATTTTAACTTTCTATTGAATATGCACATCTTAGTGCAATGATCAACTGTTTGGGTGAGCCAAGAGTCAGTGACAACCATTTCAAATTTTGAGTTTTCCATCTACACTTTTTCAAACTTGAAAGACACTCTTCTAGGGAATTTTTCCTTGTCTATGAGTCTATACTCTGAACCAGCTTCAAATAGGGTTAAAATTAGGGTTCAAATAACTTTATGGTTGGGGTTAAGCTTCAATTTGGGTTAAGGTTCAATTGATTAAAAATAAGCATCTTTAGAAGAAGGATATCTCTCAATGTACTTTAATATATTTTAAAAATATAGGTATGCTAGTGATAATACCCAGTCTTACCACATATTTATAGTATATATTGTAAATAAATAGTCCAAATGTAAATAAATAAAAAACCAAATGTTGATAAAAAAATGGACCCATACTTGAACACATGAGAACCTCTAAATGTTATTTGAAAAAAAAAATACATTCATGAAGAAGTGAAATAAGCATTTTTTTGTTTCAAATAAAATATCACAACTCTCCACTATAAGTATATCATTTAAAAAATAAAATGCTCATTTAATAAAATAAGACACTCATTGAAACAAGTATTGTTATCATAGTGAAAAAATATTGTTCTTATGTGTACAACAATTGGGGTAGCAATGTACAAGCATTGGATAATTTTATATTAATAGTTTTTCCTATCACAAATATAAAAGGTGAGCACAATAAATAACATGTATTTTGACTCCAATGAGTTTGACTCGAAACTACACGGTTGAATCCTGATAGCAATATCATAATTTGACACGCTATGGAAAAATACCTCCTACTTATCAACATGTATTTTACCATTAAATGTGAAGGATTTTCAAAAAAATTTAGTGTTCAACTATTGGTCCATTTTTGTTCAGTATAAGTTGTATTTTAAATCATTATGTGTTGTTTTTATAACAACAAATAGATATTTTGTGTTCAACTATTAGTCCATATGTGTTGAATATAAAAGGTAGAGATATCAAAGATTTATGGTTATCAATAAGTATTTTCTCTCTCTCAACTCACCACCCTCTATCTCTTCCCCACTCCTAAACCCCAACCCCAAAACCTAAACCCTTAAACCTCTACCTCTACCTTATCTCTCCCTCTTCCTTTATCTCTCTCTCACCCTCTCCCTCCCGGAACTACTCCCCTCCCGAGGTCTCTCTCTCACTCACTCACTCACTCACTCCCCATCTCAAGTCTCCTTCCTACCCTTCTCCCTCTTGGTGTCTTCTCACCACCACCTTCTCTATTCCCTCCTAACCCAAAACCCCAACCTAACCATGGCTATTTAAAACCCTCTGTCTTCACCCTTAACCTCCCTTCCTTTATCTCTCTCCACCCTCCTCTCTCTCAATTCTCTCCCTCCTACCCCTCATCCCTAAATCCTCAACCATATACCATTAAACCCTAAATTGTTAAACCTTTTATCCTCTATCATCTACCCTCAACACTCTTCCCCTCTCCCTTCCCCTTCCTAATTAATCTCTCTCTCTCTACCTCTCTCTACCACTCCCTCTTTGAGGTCTCTCTCTCACTCACTTACTCACTCTATCTCAAGTCTCTCCCTCCTACCCCTTATCCCTCTCTAAGGTCTTTCTCTCACTCACTCACTCTCTCTATCTCTCTCCCCTTCACCCTTAACCCTAAAACCTTAAACCATCTACCCTATACCCTTAACTCTCCCTCCCTCTATCTGTCTCCCACTACCTCCCTCTCTCTCTCTCAAGTATCTTCAATATCCCACCCATTCTCCCTCTCTTAGTTCTCTCTCTCACTCACTCACTCCCTCTATCTCTCTCCCCTTAACCCTAAACCATAAACCCTAAGCCCTTAACCCTTAAACCCTCTACCCTTAACCCTTAAACCCTCTACCCTCTACCCTTAACCCTCCCTTCCTTTATCTCTCTCCCACTCCCTCCCTCTCTCTCTCTCAAGTCTCTCCCTCTTACCTCCTACCTCCTCAACCATAAAACCTTAAACCTTCTATCCTCTACCCTCAACACTCTTCCCCTCCTCCTTCCCCCTAGTTATCTTCTCTCTACCTTCCCTCTTCCTCTCTTCCTCTTTCCTTCCCTCCTAATTCTTTCTATATATGCTCCCATCCTCCCACCCTCCACATCCTAATTACTCTTGGGTATATGTGTACAAAAATTGGATAACCGATTTAGATTGAATATCTGATTTATAGCACCAAAATATTACATTTTAAAATATTTTTAAAATTAGATATTAGACACATATTGGATATCCAATTTGTATTACTTTGGCTTGGGCATTACTATGGAGCAATGTACTAACAACCAACCCAAAAAAAAAGTCAACATGTGATTTTCATATTTTTTGGTGAGTTCAAAACACTACTTTTTTCATGTTGCCACTTTTTGGCCCATCATGATCCTACACATACCTAGGTCTAAATCAAGTAGTTATTATTGCCAAGGTGGACCACTCCTTTCTTCAAAGGCAATACACTTATGATTGGGTCAAGTGTTCTTTTCTTTAGAAAATTCCTATTGCCTTTTTGATAGGTTAATTATCATTTGATTAGATGGATTATGAAGCACTTATTTCAAACAAATATCTTTATGAAATAAGTATATTGGCATGAAATTAAATATGATTTGTATTCCAATGTAAAAACTACAAATAATGGAAACAATTCTTTCAACACATAAACTATTATGTAGTATTCAATTAAAATGAAAAAAGCTTACTCTATATTAGTTAGATAATATTAAATCTAAGAAAATGATCTAAAGTTACTTATCCTAGTGAACTACATATATTATACAAAGAAAACCAACAAACCCACAACTACCCCTATTTTGAAGGAGTTTACTTTTCTCCCCTTCTTGATCTTACTAATATTGTCTAATTATTTTAAAGAGATGAAGGGTCATAATGCAACTTTATTCAACCTAGTAAATAGCTTGGTTAATGAAAATTGACAAAAGCAAAAAAAACAATTGCTACATTTGGCATTTCATGTTGAATGAAGACTGGTGACAATAATCTACTTATAGTTTAATAAAACACTATTTTTATAAGAAGGATTGACATTAGAAAGATAATTGTTCCTTATAGTTTAATAAAACACTATTATAGTTTTACCAATATATATCATTATGCTTGCATGGCTTCTAGTTAATATGTGAGATAGGATAGATGGGGAGAGAAAGAGAGAGAGATAGAGATATATGGAAGAGAAAGAGAGATGGAGATATATGGGAAGAGAGCGCAGGAGGCAGAGAGTCAATGGACAGGGGGATAGGGAGGGAGAGAGAAAGTGAGAGATAGAGAGGGAGGGTCAAAAAGGAAGGGATAGCGGTGATAGAGAGGAGTAAGAGGGAGATAAAAAGAGAAATAGAGATAGAGATATAGAGTAGGAGAGATGGAGGGAGAGATGGAGTGAATGAGAGAGAAAGGGGGGAGAGGGAGATATAGCTCAATAGATAGAGGGGGGAAGAGGGAGTGACATAGATAGTGGGAGATATAGAGATATAGAGAGTGATAGGGAGAGATATATCAATCACCCTCCCTATATCTCTATCTATTCATCCTTATCTCTTTATCTCTCTACCCCTCTCTATCTCTTTGTCTCCCTTTCTATTTGTATGTTTTTCATTATCTCCCTCTCTCTCTATATTTTCTTCACTATATTTATCTTGGTCTCCTTAAGTGTGCAATAGGTACATTGAAGAGGTCTTAAAGGAGAATTATCATATCTTTAATCAAATGGCATGCTACCTTGAGCATAACTCCCCAAGGACACATGCCATCCTTGGATTGTTGACATGAAAAAACCAATAAAAATTTAGTTTCTCTCTCTCATATTAACATATATTACTATTATATTAATTATATTTTGTATTATATAAAAATATACTTCTTATTAATTATTAATTATAATAATTTTATACATATTTAATAATTTTGTTAAAGAATATAATATGTAATTATAATAAGTTGAATAATTATATTATTTATTATGTAAAATATAGCTAATATATACTTAACTATATTGTAGAATATTAAAACCTAGCTAAATGGTGCCAAAATTTTCAATTTAATTAACATACTATAAAACCTAACGAAACCAGGTTGTAGCTTGTCAAATTGGAGAAATTGAAGGTCCAATGCAAATCATAGAGAGTTTGGAATAGTGAAAAGTAAGGTCATTCTGATTAATGAGGAAAGAGTTTGGGTAGTGACAAAGGTCAATGCAGTGCGAGGAAAAGGAGTTTAGGTTAAAAGGTCAATACCAAGCGCCAATAAGAAAGAGTTTGGAGAGTGAAAACAAAGATCAATACTCGGCCGTCGAGGAGAAAGAGGTGGAGAATTGAAACAAAGGTCAATACCAAGCCAGCCGAGGAGAAAGTTTGGAGTTGAAACAAGGTCAACCGGTGCGACAAAGTTTGGAGAGTGAAACAAAAGGTCAATAATGGGGCGAGGAAAGAGTTTGGAGGAGTGAAAAGGTCAGCCTGCCCGAGGATGAGGTTGAAGGAACAAGGTAAAATAGATGACAAAGGGCAATGAGTATTGTAAGTTTGGCACCCCCATTCTCTTTAACCTTCAATTTTCATGCCTAGTTTCCAAAGATCTTCTTGTACATTGGCACCCCCATTCTCGTAAAATGGTATAAGATAAGACAGAAAAAATAAAATAGCTTATTCTTTCACATTTTTAACCACCAGCCTCAAGTCTTGGGAAAGGTCCCATAATCTACCCACAACTTGGTTGAGGTCTAGGATTTCATCACACATAGCCTTCATCGCATGAGTCTGAAGCAATTGTAGACTTAGCCCAAGTATATGCTAGGCTAAGGTAGATCTAATGAATGGAAATAGAGGCATACAATTCTTTTTTAATACCTCCACCACAAACATATGCAAGGTGTTGGTTGTTTTTATGGTAAGTAGGTTGATCTTCTAATCTACCTATGGAATTGCCAATTCCAATAAAGAGCAGCTATTAGGACTTGTACCAACTGACGAGGATTTGAAAGACCTCCTAAACTTTTGGCTCTACAAGACCTGGGAGGGTGATCCCTTAATGCATTTACAACCTCTAAACCATCATCATAAACAACATTAACAAAAAAAGATAATCTTATTTAATAGCTCAACATAATATGATAATACCAAATAGAATTGGATGATTATCAATAATATCAACTATTTGGAGCATGAGATAACTACAACAACATTTCATAGTATATGATAGTCATTGATTTACAATTTATAGAAAGTTGTAGGTAAAGTCTTGCAAAAAAGTACTAAACCATACAAATAAGTACAACTTAGATCAGTTCCATATATCCATTGGAGGAGTCAAATTTATAAGCATCTAAGGGTTTATGATAGATTTAACACATAACATATAAGATCCTTGATAACATTT
>VDFB02011566.1:0-11152 GCA_007258455.2 Sequoia sempervirens
AAAACATTTTCGCCATAGGCAAATGGATTGGAGATATTAAAAACCGAGAAGGGTTATTATGGAGGTACCCTACATGCATTTATAAGTTCAAGCGAAATGTTCGTAGGTGCCACGAATTGTGAGAAACAGTTTGTCATACTTTGGAATTTTTTGCGCTTGTGGCTCCTAAGAGAATGCACTGGAATAGTGTAGCTCAAAATAATCATCTATATTGGGGAACAAATAGAGGCATTCCCTAGTTTTCACTCTCTCACACAAATATTTTGTCGCAACCGGGTTAGCCCCCCAACACACAAAACACAAAAATATGGTTGTTAGCAACTTTTCACTAAATACAAAAATGCTTTATGTAACTTCTAAAACATTATTCCCATGGTCACATGGATTGGAGATTTAAAAATTGAGAGAGGTCATTGTGGAGGGACCCTACATGCACTTTTAAGTTTAAATTGAATGTTCATAGGTGCTAGTGATTTTTTTAGTGGCTAATATTCGTCAATTGGCTAATAGTTGAAATTTGGGAATCCAAAATTGGCTAATAGTTCGAGCTATAACATGACTTGAATCGCCACAATTTTTACAAAATTTTATTATAGTTTTATTTAAACTGCCAAAGAATTTATTTTATTAAAAAATATAACTCAAAAATTTTCCACAATATTCAATACATGATTAGATCAGATTCACCTAAATTTTATAAATTATAGTAGAAATCTATATTAATTCACTAATAATATATCATAATTATTAGTTTCTTTAGGACCATATTTCTAATCTTTAGTTTCCACCATTGATTTATAATATAATCTAATGGCCCTTGTATTCCATGAGGTAAAGTGTACCCATGATCTATAATGCTCATGAGGCCCACAATTTATGGTTTCATGAGCATTATAGATTGTGGGTATATTTTACCTTGCAGAGTGCAATGAGGATCATTAGATCAATGATCTAAAAGAAATTTTGAGCCCCATGAGAATTATAGATCATGGGTACATTTTACCTTGTAGAATACAATGAGGGCCATTATATTATATTTTAAAACAATGGTGGTAAGTAAATATTATAGTCTACCCCTTAAAACCATCAATAATTTCCACTCTTGGGCCCCTACCTTTCCATGAGAATTATTTTTAGATTGGATGGATTTTCCATCATAATTAATTCATTTTCCTTTACTTTCAAGATTCGCCAATTTTTTTATAAAATTTTAGTAATGTAAAGAAAATCGCCAATATTTTTTTTTTTTGAAAAAAAAGGAAAGATTCGCCAATAGAAATTAATTTTTTTCCTAAAAAAATGAAAGATTCACCAAAAATTTGTATCTTTTTTTGAGGGGGGTTTCTTAAAGTTATCACTAATAGGTGCCACATATTGTGAGAAATAGTCTGTCATGTTTTGACAATTTTTTGCACTTAGGGCTCTTAAGAGATTGTGTTGTTTGTGTTCACTAAAAAGTTGTCAATAACCATATTTTATGATTTGTACATCATGGGGTTGAACTTATTACGCCAATATTTATGGGTGGGTAGGTGAATGCTAAGGAAGACCTTTGTTCATTCCCTGGGACAAATGATCATAACCCTATTTAGTCTTCCTACTAACCCTGTTTTAGGATAAACCTAATGGGAAATTTGTTTATGGAGGTTATTGAGAATCTAAACACACTTTCGGATATCATTTATGGAGATACAACTCCTCATATGGTTGTAACCTCAAATATAAAATGTATACCCTTCAAAATTTTGACAATTATTAGTCCTACTTAGCCCTTTAAGTCTCCAAAATTGAGTTTTTGAGAGATAACACCCTCATACATGAAAAAATGGTACAAAACTACTTTAAAAAGTGGATTAGGTTGACACATTCCTAAAAACCCAATTTCACTAGCTATGTAGGTGTTTAACCCCCAAAACTCCAAATTTCGTCCTTAAACCCTAAGTAGGGTTTTGACAAGGCGACGAAGGTAAAAATTTGATTTCTGAGTTAATATTTCATCTCAAATACCTCTAACCAAGTGAATTAGGTTTGTATTGATCTTTCACATCTCCAAGTACCCATTGGAGTTCCTAAAATTTTGTACAACACTTGAAACTCACAACTTATCTATCAACAAAGTACCAAAAAATGCACTTATCATTGGAACCATTCCACCATTTTCTTCATATCAATAATATCATATATAATGTACACTTTAAATTCCTATTCATTTATCATACAAACCTCTATCATACTTGAAAGAATGCACAAATTCTAAAAGCATCTTCATATGAATAATCTTTGGGAATTATAATATAAAAACTAATCTTTCATAGATATGCAAATCCAAAAAATAGATGTTGAAGGTTTCAATGTAAATCTAAATTATTAACACATTCAAGTCACTCGTAAATCCTAGGACCAAAGATTCATTATCTGAATGATGAAATATCACAAATGTATAACTAATATATCTAAACACCATGAATTTGCAACATGAAAATACATACATCTAAAAGGACTAAGGGATTGTCTACAAGCTCTAGGCCACCAAATGAGTAACCTCACCTCCACCAAGTAGATGCATCTAGGATCTCTAATTCAAAATCATTGTATGACCAAATTCTCTACAAAGTACACGTAAACAAACAAACTAGGTTGTATAGGAGATTCCAAGTTATCATATGAATATCTATAACTTTTACATGACCAACTATCTAAGGGGGATATTCAAGGAGCTTCTATGTCACTAAATGATCAACTCCACAACCTCCATGTTACCAAAAAATCATTTAAATTGGTAGCACAAGCTCCAAGGCACTACATGGTCAAGTCCAATAGTGTAAAGATGAACTCCAAGGGAACTACCAACATGATTTTTCATCCTGTCATCATCAACAAAATATTCTCTTAAGCCACAAAGTTAAAGTGTTTTTCATTTATCCTTTCCACCTCCATTTTAGAAGTGTTTTCCATAAAGTGTGTTCATAGTGACTCAAGGTTTAAATAAATAGGTAATATTATATGCATCCAAATACAATTGCATCATGTTATGAAGGTACATGATTTAGGGTGCAGTCATTGATGTCAGGCCTCCCAAATTATGTGATGATTTTAGAATTTTGAGGTTCCAATATGAGGCATTTGAGAGAAAAGATAATCAAACCTTAATAGAAATCCTACATCATAATCATTTTAGGCCAATACCAACTCAAATGCTATTACCCAATGCTCTTTTTGGTGGTTGTAGAAGAGGGGATTTTCTACTCTCAAGACGGCGAGGTCTCGAGAATCAAATAGCCCTCAACGACCTCAAAGGACACAACTCAGGTGACAAGATAAGGCAATGAAGTGTGTGTATTTATGTTTTATGTAGAATTAAAAGATGATTCCATAAATTGAAAGAGTAGGTCAAAGAGGTCTTCAATAAAATTTGACGATCTCTCAATCAAGGATGACAATGCAGTGTACAAACATCCCCACAACACGTTGGTGTCTCATACAAATCAAAAACTGAGAATGTCTTAGAAAATGACTAAGTGTCTACTAACAATTTTGATAACTAAAACTCTTAAAAGTGCAGGAAAATAACAACAAATAACAAAAAATGAAATTCTTTAAACTAAATGAAATGTGAATGATAAAACAAGAGAAGAGGAAGAAAATACTCACAATGGACCAAGAGATGAAGCCTCCAGTAGGGAAATGTATCCAATACTTGCACACATAAGACTAAGGAAAAATGTTAGGGTTGTTTAGGGGTTTGCCTTAGTCAAACCCCTATTTTGATGTTTCTACCTCCATGACCAACCAGGTCGGATTGAAATATATACAACGTATAAAACAAAGACGGGTGATAGAAACAAACCCTTCAAAAGAGGATAATCCCTATCACAAATGTAATAGACATGTGATAGAAACAAACCTCTCAAAGGAGGAGAAACCCTATCACGAATGTAATTGAAGGAACAAAGAAAAAATCATATAGATGAGATTATTTAAAATAAAATAGCAAGATATTGTTACCAATAGCCTGTGATTGTCCTCTTGAGTTGATGGATGTGACAAACTTGAGAGAGAGAACTTTTGCAAAGCTTCACTACGAGAATGAGAGAGCAAGAGAATAGAAAAAATGATAGAGAGCTTAGAGAAGATTCATAGATCAAGATTGATAGATTTCTTTCCAAAATGAAATGTGTTAGGAAGGTATAATCATGCAAGGGTCGTCCCAGCATGCCCACGAGCTAACAAAGGCATTACGTTCATTGGTAGTCAGGAAATGTAACGTCTCAACAACTATTGTGTTTCAAAATCTGGGACATTTGTGCAGTACATAGATGTCTACGTGGTGCATGTTCGTCCAAGACATAAATTTGCCTTAATGGCAAGAAACAAATGGGTTAAGTATTAAATCAAAGTTGGATCAAAAGAAGATTGTATTATTAATTTTAATTTATCTAAAAGGGAGGCCTATGTAATGTGAAATTGCATATGATGCAATTTGCGACATTATATTTTCCCCCCACTTTAGCAAGCATATGTATTATAGCAGATGTGAGCTAAAGTAGAGAGAGAAAGAGGTTGAAAAGAATATACCCAAGATGAAGAGACATAGGTCTTCAAATTGGTATTTGCAATTGGAAAGCTAAGTCGGGACATGAAAAGGACATGGGTCTTTTGTCTTGCAAAGTTGACTACAAATTCACCACAAACATGTTAGTTGCAAACAAACACATTAGGCAAAAAAGTGAAAAATAGACATGATATATCTTATCAGATATAAAGATGGTGTTGATAAGTATGGCTAGCAAGTTTTGTTATGCTAGAGACCATACAACAAGATGATAGGCATGTGGTTGTTGCAAATTTTTTTGTATGACAATTGTAGAAAAGACAAGTCTAGTCAGGTTTCCCCCAAACTAGATGATGAGATCAAGATAAAAGACAAGTCTAGTCAAGTTGCCCCCAAGCTAGACAACAAGATCATAAGACATCAAGATTTTTAAGACATATTTTTGAAAAATAAGAATAACCAAATATGATAGCCCCCCCTTAGAATGATATGTGCTACACAAAGGAGCACAAGTTATTCTAAGGAGAAGAAAGACAAATAGAGACGTGTTGTTTCATGAAATACATAGCGAGATGTATCCATGAAATGTTATCGTGTGAGTGATAACACATAGAATCCACAACATCAAGAAAGATAAAAGATAACAAGATTGAAAGCATAGGGGGATCCAAGTATTCAGGGTCAGAATTAATCATAAATGTATATATAGTGTAAATTATATGAATTTTCATCACTCCCCAAATAGATTGGAATGAGAAGAAGAGAACATGAAGACAAATAAAAATCTAGGTCAACATGGAAGAGGCCTAAATTCCCCAACACTTTACATCATCCCTGGTGTGAAAACCAAATTAATTTATCACAAATAGAAGAATGATGAAACATATAGAAGAAGTTATGGCAGATTTCCTCTCTTGTCTCCAAGTACCTACAAGGGTATCAAGGCTTCTCCAAGGGAGAGCACAAACATGAACAAACAAGTACAGGGGAACACAAAAAAACATGTGAATCTAATATAAAGATAAGAAGAGGCACCTCTCTATTCAAGCACCTCTAACAAGTCATCTTGCTTCCAATCTAGATCATCGTACAAGGAGGGAGGATGATCTCGCAAAGGGAGGACAACAAGAGCAATATTGGGCAACTCACCTACAATAAGAGATAAGGAGGACGTTGTTTGAACGTCCTCATCCAAGAGCTCCTACGAGGCTAATGTCATCGACCTAGAAAAATGGATGAAAGAGTCACAATATCCTCTAACAATTTGAACATGCACTTCTCCAGAGTGGAGTGCAATGACTGAGAGGACGAGGAGTCATTGTTGACTTTTGGGAGAGGGGCAATGACAAAGTTCTGGGAAGGATATTCCTTTGTCATAATAACAAAATAAACCAAAATAGAACAATATGAAGAAGATGAAGAATATTTTTTACGACCGTACTTTGGAACAAGACCGTGTTCTAATTTATGCTTGAGAGAAGGGTGTGGAACCCTCACATTAGAAGTGGAAGAAAGGGGAGAAACAGGAGGAGTTGCAGTGGATATGACCTTTGTGTGAGGCATATCCATGGGATTAGAAAAAGGAGGAAGATTAGTAGAGAAGTAATCAAAAAAAGGAGAAAATAAGAACGAATAACTAAAATTGAGATACTTTAAACTAAATGAAATGTGAATGATAAAATGAGAGAAGAGGAAGAAAATACTCACAACAGACCAAGAGATGAAGACTCTAGTAGGGAAATGTCTCCAATACCTAGACACATAAGACCGAGGAAAAATTTTGGGGTTGTTTAGGGATTTTCCTCAGTCAAACCCTTGTTTTAGTGTTTCCATCTCCACTAACAGCCAGGTAGGATCGAAATAGATACAACATATAAAAAAATACATGTGATAGAAACAAACCCTGTAAAGGAGGAGAACCCCTATCACAAATGTAATAGACATGTGATAAAAACAAACCTCGTAAAGGAGGAGAACCCCTATCGTGAATGTAATCGAATGAACAAAGACAAGATCATATAGATGAGATTATTTAAAATAAAATAGTAGTGTTATCAATAGCTTGTGATTCTCCTCTTGAGTTGATGGACGTGAAAAACTTGAGAGAGAAATTTTGCAGAGCTTTGATGTGAGAATGAGATCAAGAGAATATAAAAAATGATAGAGAGCTTATAGAAGAGTCATAGATCAAGAGATTGATAGATTTATTGCCAAAATGAAGTGCTTTAGGAAGGTATAAGCATGCAAGGGTCATCCCAGTGTGCCTACGAGCTAGAAAATGCATTACATTCATTGGTAGGCAGAAATGTAATGTCTCAATGGCTACTCCAGTCATGAATCTATTTGGGATGTCCGCACGATATGCAAACGTCTATGCAGCGTGTGTTCGTTTGAGACATAAATTCACCTTAATGGAAGGAAACAAATGGGTTAAGCATTAAACTAAAGTTGGATCAAAAGAACATTGCATTATTAAATTCAATTTATCTAAAGGGAAGGCCTATGCAAATTAAAGTTGGATCAAAAGAACATTGCATTATTAACTTTAATTTATCTAAAGGGGAGGCCTATGGAATGTGAAATTACATAGGATGAAATTTGTGACATTACAATAGCATACAATTGTCCTAGATTTCCCATCAACTCCTAATTCTCCTCCACAAGGATACTTTCTAATACTTTTTAGGCACCACAACATGAGGAAACTATGAAATTAAGGACCTTTTCCCCTATCAAGAATGATGACGGTTTAAACTCTATTGTCCACATGAGACAAAGAAGTTACCAAACTTCACAAAGTGATAATGATAAGGATGAAAAAGAAGTTTTGAGGGTTTTATTAAACTTTGTTGCCCATGTGATCAAGGTATAAATCTTTAGTAGCTCATTCTATAACCACACCATTTTTAAAAAATTAGAATACATCTTTTATTTTAATTAGTTTGTAGTTTGTTTGTAGGTATACATCTTCCATGACTTAGTGGTTGTACTTGTAACGGTTTTTTTAATCATAGAACTAATTACAATTTTAGATATTCTTTTATTATTTTGTGGTATGTATACTTTATGAAAGGTGTGGTTAGGTTTGTTTCATGAATGGTAAATATAAAAAAATTGGTATTGTGATTGTTTTAAAGCTAGTGACAATTATAAATGTATGATTCCTTTAGGAAAAAATGTAGTCAAAATTATAATACTTATAATAATCATCTATGATGAAATGAACCTATGTAAATATATAAACAATTAAGGGACATGTAGGTATGTGTGTGATTATTGTCTACAAATCATACACATAAACAAGAGTAATGCAGACAAGTATATCATAAGAGACATGATTGTAGAGAAGGTACAAAATTTTATTTGTTTATATATAAAAATCAACTTGACATTATAATTTTTTTAATTTAAAATCAATCCAACAAACCATACGGATATGCTCTACTTTTTATTGTGTCAATTATTTCCTCGTGGTCAGACTCGTGAACCTTCCACAAGTTCATGTTCAATGGTCTACCCCATATTTGATCAAACAAAATTTTGATGCCACAACAAGGTTAGACTAATAAAGAATATTTTGATGTGTGTCAAAGTCCTCAAACAACCACACATCAGACTTCTTAATTGGGTGCCTTCTAAGCCATGCTCCAGTAACAACCACTAACCCTGTTGAATACTCAATGTTTTCTCCATCTAGAATAGGGGCCTCCAATTCCTTTTTTGCCTCAACATGACAGAAATTTAATAATTTGTTCCTTCTTCATTTTCTTAACCTACAATAATTGCATAAATATGCATTGCATTGATATGTGTATTCAATTATATGAATTTAGTTAACACTATTAAAAAACTAAAAAATAATATAAAATATTGAATTTTATCAAATTATTCATGTATATGTTACCTAGTTGAACTAGATCTAATTTGTGGTCAAATTCAACTAATGATTCCATCTCTATGAGTTGTAGTGAACTGTTGGGAGTCAATAAGTCTCAAGTGGTCTTAGACTTCTCGTACGCCATTTATCAACCTACCCTTTTGACTCATAGTCATCCCAAGCCCAATCTATAATGGATAAAAAAGCACAACCTCATTTATCTCGTATGAATACATCCATGAGCATGAATTTGAGCTTCTAAAAGAGTGTAACTCACTTGATCCTATCAATGTACAACAATCCTCGTATTTTGCAATATTTGTATCATCTACCAACCAAAAAAATCAAACTATAGAATTATCTTCATTACATTGACCCATTTGAGCCTTGCACCATTCAATAATAGATGTTTCATCTGTAAACTTTGCATTGCCTTTGTAATTCAACTCTTCTCATGTTAAGTCTCTTTTAATATATGCTCTTGTACCATCATGATCCCCCTTTCTATGTCTAACCTTTGAGAAATTCTACATATGTTGAACACCAATGATCTTGTGCATCCTAATCAACCAATAAAACATTTGCAAGTTCTTGAATTGTGATGCACAATTATTTAAACATATGATATGTTGATCAAAAGGTATGTGATCCGTAATGGAAGGGATCTATGACAAACGTTGCTTAAGTGATTATGAACAAAGGCATAAAGACATCAACAATGGAGTAGTAGGAACATTAAATAGAGAGAATTCAAAACATAGAACCAAGAGAGAGAAAGAAGACACCAATTTGATTACGGAGTTCGTCCACAGTGTGACTACGTCTCCGGGCGAGCTCAATCGAGTGACCAATCTATTGAAATGTTCTGAAACGCAGTACAATCTCCACTAGAGCCTCTTGCAACACTGCTTTACAATATCTTGTAGCCTTTCCACAAAGTCATACAAAAGTCTCTCACTCACACCCCTCTCAAAAGCTCTCAAGGCTAGGGATGACTAACAAAGAGGAAGAAAACTAACTTTGCCTAATAGGATCTACTACAAGACTCAGAACATCACAATACATCACTATAAATATTCTCCTAACTCCCACTGAAATTCTCTCTCACAAAAGGCTCTCACGGCCGAGAGAATGGAAAACAAGAGGAGAATGAACTCACTTGAAAAGTGATGATCAACTAATGGATCAACTTAGGAAGTGATGATCAACTAATGGATGATGAAAAACACTCCAAGACTCCTCCCTTTTATACTTGAAGTTGGGCCTATGTGGTTAAAACCACCAAAACCACCTGACTTGGCATTTTTCCCCTTAATGGAAAATTAAAAACCAATTCCCTTATTTTTACATAATTGGTTAACAAACCCCCTTAATAAAATATTTGTTTTAACAAGCCCTTTGTCTTATTTCATTGTCGGGCTATTAGTTTGTTTTAGGAGTTTTTGTTTTATTTCCATCCTAACTATGCTGTTGTTGATTAGCAATTCGAACTTTTCAAATTCAATTGTAAACCAAACAAAACACAATAATTTTGAACTTGCGGCTGTGGTGTAGCGATATGATTTTACATATACCACGTCGATTCGGGGGTTCCGTCCGTCGCGGCGGAACGAAACCTCCCTTTCACCGGTCTTGAATGCTCCAAAAACAACCGGCTTCCACATCGCAGGTGGAGTTACCTACGTGGCATATAGCGGGGCTCGATGTCATAGTGGCTTCTAGGATATGGGTTGTGGGTTCAAAACCCAACCATATTTTGTTAAACAAACTTATCAACTCGCAATTGGTTGAATGACGGTACAGGTACATGTAGCATGCAAACCCGCGTGTCATCACATGATTTGATGAAGAGTCCACGTTGTCGCCAACTTCGATGCGATAATGCGCCCAGCGGACAATGGCGGTACATGACGGGCGGTAGCGAGGCGATGGCTAATCGCGACTCACCTTCTTTATTTGGGACAATTGCCATGTGTCAACACATGATTGACAAGGCGGCGTCATCTCATGTCTGGTTATGCAGGGGCGCCACATGTCAAAAATCCCATTGGTCCACATAAGCATGCATGCGATGACCTAACTACGAGACTAAGATGATGTCTCATGTTGGCGTCGTGTAATTACCACTTATACCTCGGTCCAATAAACTTTGGTGGCTCTATGACTTTCTACGGCGCCTTTACCCATGACGTCAGGTTGCACAAAGCGAGCGGCCCGTTGGAAAGTCTCGATGAGAGCTCTTGGCGATGTACACCACTTTGCATGGGGCCACCTTGATGAAATGAATTTTCCACCTTTTTCCTGGAGTCCACTGATGGTGAGTTGACGACCTTTAGCAAGTGGCGATATCTTTGCACAACCGGACTCCTTTTTTTCCCATTCAAGTTGTGCCAGATTCAAAATTTTGTGCTCTACGCGATGACATTGCTTCCGAGAGAAACTGGAGCACTTCAATTTCAGGTCCTGAAGATCCACCTGGATCAAACCTCCCCACTGAAAAACTTTTGGTCCTCCAAAAGTGTATAGTTCCTTTAAAAACATCTCATTCGACATCACGCCGCTTGCCATGATGTGAATCCACTATTTCTATGCTTGCCACATCTCTGGTCTTACTGGCATCACGCCCTCTACAAGGGTCCTACACTTCATTGATGCGAGGTACAACTCTCCCTCTCATGATGTAGTTCAAAAATGGAACTTAAAATACCCAAACCAAGAAGAAA
>VDFB02011566.1:12970-41300 GCA_007258455.2 Sequoia sempervirens
ATGTAAATATATAAACAATTAAGGGACATGTAGGTATGTGTGTGATTATTGTCTACAAATCATACACATAAACAAGAGTAATGCAAACAAGTATATCATAAGAGACATGATTGTAGAGAAGGTACAAAATTTTATTTGTTTATATATACAAATCAACTTGACATTATAATTTTTTTAATTTAAAATCAATCCAAGGAACCAAAACGCCGGATATGCTTTCTGCATTTATTCCGGTATTTCTCACATGGTCAGGCTCGTGAACGCTTCACGGTTCGCTTGTTCGTGAAGTCCTACCATGCCGGTAAAATGAAATTTTGATGCCACAACAAGGTTAGACTAATAAAGAATATTTTGATGTGTGTCAAAGTCCTCAAACAACCACACATCAGACTTCTTAATTGGGTGCCTTCTAAGCCATGCTCCAGTAACAACCACTAACCCTGTTGAATACTCAATGTTTTCTCCATCTAGAATAGGGGCCTCCAATTCCTTTTTTGCCTCAACATGACAGAAATTTAATAATTTGTTCCTTCTTCATTTTCTTAACCTACAATAATTGCATAAATATGCATTGCATTGATATGTGTATTCAATTATATGAATTTAGTTAACACTATTAAAAAACTAAAAAATAATATAAAATATTGAATTTTATCAAATTATTCATGTATATGTTACCTAGTTGAACTAGATCTAATTTGTGGTCAAATTCAACTAATGATTCCATCTCTATGAGTTGTAGTGAACTGTTGGGAGTCAATAAGTCTCAAGTGGTCTTAGACTTCTCGTACGCCATTTATCAACCTACCCTTTTGACTCATAGTCATCCCAAGCCCAATCTATAATGGATAAAAAAGCACAACCTCATTTATCTCGTATGAATACATCCATGAGCATGAATTTGAGCTTCTAAAAGAGTGTAACTCACTTGATCCTATCAATGTACAACAATCCTCGTATTTTGCAATATTTGTATCATCTACCAACCAAAAAAATCAAACTATAGAATTATCTTCATTACATTGACCCATTTGAGCCTTGCACCATTCAATAATAGATGTTTCATCTGTAAACTTTGCATTGCCTTTGTAATTCAACTCTTCTCATGTTAAGTCTCTTTTAATATATGCTCTTGTACCATCATGATCCCCCTTTCTATGTCTAACCTTTGAGAAATTCTACATATGTTGAACACCAATGATCTTGTGCATCCTAATCAACCAATAAAATATTTGCAAGTTCTTGAATTGTGATGCACAATTATTTAAACATATGATATGTTGATCAAAAGGTATGATCCTACTAGCCAACCCATGATAGAACATCTAAGATAAACCTTGCACAAACTCTGTAGAATGTGTGTTATCATCACTAATATAAAAATGATACTGGACCTCAAGATATTCCTATCTTCCTTTTTATTGTCACATGCATGAACAAACACTATATCCACAAATATAACATGTGTGTTGTAATACTACAATTGTACCTCATTCTATGGTTGTAATGTGTAGTTCTCTAAAAATTCAATAATTTAAATTATGGTACCAAGTGGAAACGTGTCATTGCATAACTTGAATTGCAAGTCCAACCATCGAGATCTATGGGTATGCCTTGCATACTCATACACTATATTCTCTTGATAAATAAACATAAACTAATACACTAGTATTTTTTCACTCACCAATTCATACCTTTTTCCTTTTTACCATCTTTTAGACTATATATCATTATCTTATACTTTTCAAAACTTACTAGTTTATTTTTATTGCATGTGCATTCTCCATATGTAGACAAACTGGAAAATGTTGCAAGCCACCACAATGTTCACATTTTCCATCCAAGCATAATTTCTTGTATAATAATTGACCATCCAGTCTTTGACATAAAATGCTTGATAAGAAATCTCTTGAAGATCTAGGTGGAGCTTGCATCTTACACTCCTATAAAACATTGTTAGTATGCAAATATACACATATATGTCAATAAACATCATAATAATTAGAAAACTCGATATGTACTCTACAATAACAAGTTGTACTTGTGTGATTTATTTTGACATAAAAAGGTTTTTCCATTTCAAAATACCTTTGACTAATTTTAATTTGAGGATACATCTCTAAAAATTTGGTGAAAATTTATGTTTGAGTCATATCCAAAAATTTCTTTGGATGTAGCTCATGGTTTTGATAATGAATTATCCTCCTTACATCTCTTTGATTGGGATATACCCTTGTGTTATTTTTTCAAAATTCTTCAATTAGGGATCTCAGGGCTTGAAAAATTGGTTTACCTTTCTGTGGGAGTCTATTGGAGAATTCCCATAATTCATTGATATTTGGGTCCTCCACTCTTTCACACCTTTTGATGGCTCTCATTGGCGTTTTTTACTTATTTTTAATATTTGAAATATCTTTCTAATGAGGCAAATATTTCTTTGTTTGATTGCTTACTATTGTTATGTAATGACATGTCAAGTGGCATTACTATCTTTGGTACATGAAGTGGAACCCACACTCTCATATGCACTCATTAGATTATTTACAATAGATTTTCACTTGAATTATCCGATATTCTAAGACCAAGAACCTTCATAATGGACCCAAATTTTAGATTTCTCATCATTTCAACAAATAGTTTACATCTTCTAGGTTCATTTAACTTCTCAAAAAATAATCTCCATATCTTATTGGCATATCTTCAACAACTATGCTTAGGAATCTTATCACACATCAATTTCAAAATATTATCATCAATATCAACAAAAGAAACCTAATATTTTTATTTCAAGTTCTAGGAGGTGTTCCTCAATGGTAAAGTTGCCTCAACATTAGGAACTTATTCAATGTTGAATGGATATGGGATAGATGGTGGACCTTCAACTTGAGATGGAAAAGATGATGCACCTATAAGATGAGATGGAAAAGATGGTGTACCTTCAAATTGAGATGTGAAATATTGTGTGCCTCCAACTTGAGATGTGAAAGATGATGTACATTCTACTTGAGATTGGAAATATGACGTACATTCAACTTGAGATGTAAAAGATGTCGTACCTTCAACTTGATATGTGAAACATTAAGTTCCTCCAACTTTAGGATTCAATTTCCTCATTAGAAGAAGGTTTTGCATTTGTTGCCTTTGTGCCACCAACTCCTTTTCTCTCTTAGCTTGAGTGGATGTTTCATGTTCATCTTCAATTGGAAATTATGTTGTCTTCTTCTATGGTGTTCAATTTCTTTCTTTCATGAAGTAGCCTCATTCTTTCTCTTTGAATTTTCTTCTGCACAGTCATACAGTGTTAGAGTCTTTTGTATTTTCCTTGGCATGATGAAGAATTATATATGTATCATGAATAAGAAATAGAGATTAGTTCCATCATGGTCCAATAGAGAAAATAATGTCGTACACAAATCTCAAAGTAATCCTTTAAAACTACCTTCAAAACAACTTTTGGCACCTTTTAAAAATCATTGAAATCACTTATACTTAAATTGTTATATGCTAAAACACATAAAATCTATGGGATAGTCATAATAACCAATTATTAAAGTGAATAAATCATTATAAAATTAATATTTTTTTAGTTTCCTATGGTAGTCCAACTGAAACATAGAGAGGTGGTGCTCTTAGGGCACAAAATTATAGAAAATGAAGGAAATAGGATTGTCATAGGTCAATTTACCAAGTTTATTAATCAATTAAAGATAGATTAATCATGTCTTGATTTCATGGGTGTTCTAAGTACATGTAATTAAAGATAGATTAATCACTATGTATGTATGGATGAATCTAAAGAAGCACATGAAGAAGGGTTCATAGACGTAAATGAGAATTTATCAAATACATACATGGATGAAGTAGCTAGGTCACAATCCAAGAATCATAGGCCTAATTAAATTTGTTGGAGAGATCAATGTTCATGAAACTCACACCTCAATCATGCATGCCTAATTGTAGAAATAGTTTGTGGCTTAACAAAGGTATGAAAAAAAGAAATAGGACTAGGCTTAGTATGAGATGAGAAAGATGTTGAATCATAAGCATTATTCCATGTCCTTTAAACATAAGATGGGTCATCCATAAACATATAAGATATAAGTACATTATGTGTATTTTTCATAGTAGATGTGTCATAAGTTGAGCATATGGAAAGGTACTCTAAAACATAGAATACAACATACTTAAACACACTAATATCATTCTCCACATTAGAATTATGTAGTTTATAATGATCATGGATAATTACAGTATATGCATTTCCTCTAATGTGTGTATAAGGTATAGGTATATCACTAGTGATAGAAGAAACGACTAACATAAGTCTTCGAAATATATGATAGTCATTAGAAATACACAAATTCTAATCAATACATTTATCACTAGGAATGGTAAGATAGATACCATATAAACTATGTTGACAAGGTGACATGCATAAAATGTAGATAGAAAAAGAGAATGTAGCTTAAACTTTGGGAATCTATTTCACCAATTACCCAATTATGTATTCTTCATTTTTACTTCACATGCCTTCAAAATTAGAACTTTTTCCAACTTCTTTCATATTCAATGTTTGTAAAAATTATGAAAATAATGATTCTATATTATCAAATTAAAACAAAAAAAATGATAATTAACATTCCAACACTAAAACATGAAAATATTAGTTCATAGAATCAAATATTTCATCTAAAAGCATATAATTTGTTTCTTCTACATTGAAAAACAAAGGTGGTGGAATATACAAACAATGATTGATATATCCTCAACACCATGAAAAGTGTTTGTTTGTTAGATGATGTACAAAATACAAAAAAAAAAGAGCATGTGGGTCCTAAATCATGGGCATCATGTGCCCTTTTACTGTTTTTATGTCTCCTTAAAATGTGAGCACATTATAATGTGCTTTCATTATAACAAGCATGTATAATTCCAATAGGAAGACATGGGGAGAGTTAGAGAGTGAGAGAAAAGTGGGAGGGAGGGAAGGAGGGAGACACACACACACAAATAAATATAGATGAAGATGCAGAGAGAGAGAGAGAGAGGTACGTAGGTAGAAGTAGAAAGCAAGAGTGATAGAGAGACATAGGGAGGGAGTGAGGAGAAAGAGATAGAGAGGTGAGGTAGAGAGAAGAAGAGAGGGAGAGAGAATAGGAGGGAGGAAGAGAGGGTGTAAAGATAGACAGGTAGGTATACCCTCAACCATGCATCATGAACTCTAAACCCTAGGCCCTAAACCCTAAACCTTAAGCCTTAAACCCTAAACCTTAAGCCCTAAACTCTAAACAATATATGCTAAGGCCTATACCTTAGGCTCTAAACCCTAAATCCTAAAACATAACATTAATAATTTTTAACACTAAAACCTTAAAAATTAAAATTAATCCTTAAAACCTCAATGTTGAACCCTCCATCATAAACCCTAAACCATAAGCCCTAAGCCCTAAACACTGTTTTCCAAACACTAAAACCTAAAAAGATAAATGTAATCTTTGAACCCTCCATCATAAACCCTAAACCATAGGCCCTAAACCTTAAACCCTAGGCACAAACCATAAACCATGAATAATTTAGAGAGAGGGAGAGAAAGAGAGATGGAGATGAATAAAGGAAGAGAGGGAGCAATTGAGAGAGGGAGATGTAGTGAGGAGAGAGATACAAGAGGCAAAGACAAAGACAAAGACAGAGGGTAGGAGGTAGAAAGGGGAGGGATGTAGAGATGTGAGAGAGATAGAAGAAAGGGAGATAGAAGGGTAGGGAGGGAATTAAGGAGAGGTAGAGAGATAAGGAGGGAAGGAGGGATAGGTAGAGAGGGGAGAGAGAGGTAGGTGTCACCCTTAACCCTTCATCATCAATCATAAACCCTACACCTTAAACCATAAACACTATATATGATAAACCCTAAATCCTATGCCCTAAACCCTAGACCATGAATAATTTTGATATCTTGATGAAAAGTCATGGCACATAGAAAAAATTACCCAATTAGGGCCTCAAGAGAAAATATTTGGCCCCTAGGGACTAGCACTCAGCCCTCAATATGATCATCAGGCTTGGTTGGTAGAAAAGAATATAGTTGTCTGAAGCAGTAGTGTCACTCAGGGAAGGGCAAAGCCCAGTTGGTGGCTCCCACACGCCACTCGTAGGAGCTTAGCACTTGTGCTAGGTAGAAATCCCAAGGGTTGGAATTGTCCGCATAAGCAAATAAAAATCCAGTAACCAAATATTTTTAAAAAAATAATAAAAAACTTTCCTTTGTATGACCCAACAATGATGATGTGACATGTATGATTAACCAAGCACCCAATGATTCAAAGCCCATACACATACTATACCAGTCATAGAATATTCCATTGAATATGTCATTTTTCTACAACTTTACAATGACGCCAACAACTGTACTAACAATATGGATTGGTATTGTATAATATAATGCCAATGAGCAGAAAAAACTTTTGAGGGCTCAAGACAAAAATCTCTAATTTCAACGATTTTCAATCTTAAGGTTTTTGGGCCTTCTAAATATGATGGAAAGGTTTTTTTGGCTCAAAGTGCTCCAAAATATCAACTACCTCCTAGATCTAGCAACCACCTCCCTGTTAGTGTAAATAGTTCCTCTATCCATCTAGTTAGGACATCACCTTTCTATGATTGACCTATTCACAATCATAGCTTAAGTTTACTTAGATTTGTCTCACTTCATAGCATTGAGGCATGTGTCATCGTCACTTGAGACACTTATTGACACTTGCTCATAGACTTGTCAAGTGAACTCATAAGTGTCCCATCTTTGGAGGGCTAGTCAGTAGTTAAATCCTACCTTCCTACCTCATCTACCTTTCCTATATAGACATGGCTTTCTTATTGTATTATACACTCTTCATTTATATGAAAGAACTCCTATTGTGCTTATCGTTTCACTTGTGGAAGGTTATCAATTCGCACTTTTTGATCTTGGCATTCTACAACATGGTATCAAAGCCATGAGAGCACATTCCTTCCCACTTCAAGGTGACTCATGCACATAGCCCCATCAATGGAGCGTCGTGGAGCCAAACAGTTCTGAAAGGCCTGAGAAATGAAAATACCTTTTGTTTCATCAATTTCAATATTTTTTATTTTTTAAAAAACTTTTGGCCACTATGCCAATAGGAAAAGTTGAAAAAAAAAAAAAATTTAGACAGGGCCAATCTACCCTCTACCCATTTGCTAGTTTGGATCGATATTTGCAATTTACATGATTCTGGTATATTCCTTGGTCACTGGTTTCCATAGTTGCAGGGTATGTGGCATCTTTTTTTTAATTGAAATTATCTTTGTTTTGCAAAGATCCAAGGTTTTTCAAGGGGCAACCAATTGTTTGCATCTATGAAGGCAGTTTATTTGTCTCTTTTGGCAATTCCTTGACCTCTAATTCATACGCCTCTACCTGGTAGTCTTCAAATCCTACCATTCTCGTTTGTGACATTGTGATCAACATTTTTTTTTGCCTTCACATGTCTCTTCCATATCTTCCATGTGATCACATCCATCAGTAGGTTACGCCAATCATTTACCTGCTTTGCATCTACAATATCAAAGACTGACGAGTTCTGCAATCTGCCCTCATGAATTCCAACTGTGTTGGCTTTTCTATGAAGCTTCAAGTTTTTTTTGTGGTATTTTACATGTTTTGAGAGAGGCGTTCTCAACCATATCTCATAGGGTCTGCAATAAATCTCATGTGGTCTACATCTCCATCGTCACTGTCACGACCTCCTAGTTTCCGTAAATTTCTAACACATGGCCCTCATTTTTCTCTTGTGGATGGGCGTTCGATCTTCTGCCTAGGGCACACCATCATGACCCTTCTCAGCTCCCATCGCATCCCCCTATCTTCTTCAACAAGGATTATACCTAGGAGGTGCCATACATTTGATTTTGAAATCGATTGGAGTCATAATTTCAAAGTATTACTATTTTGACATGCACCCGCAGTCATTATCCTCACGCGACCTTCATCTTTGTTTATGGCTTGAATTCCTTTGTTCAAGTGTAGCATTCTAATCTCTATGTATTCCTCAACAACATGATATCCGTCCCCAGTGTTCCACGGGGTTTCAGGGATGAGGACAGGGGACAGTAGGGGATGCGTTTCGGGGACGTGGGGACGGGGTCTAAGTTTGGGGGCGGCAGTGGCAGGGTACTAAAATACATATAGTATTTGAAAAAATAGTTATAAAAAAATGTATAAGTATAAGAATTATACATCTTGGAGACAACTAGGAGTCCCCTAGACATCTTGCGGACACCCCAACATACTCAAAGTCCTAGTGGTGTCTTGGAGATAGTGACACTAGTGGTGGGATGGTGGCATTAGTGGTGGGCTGGTGGGGGAACGTCCCCCCTGTTGGCCCACAATTGTTGTTGCACCAAAAGATTGACCTTTTAATGCCCAATACAACTACCAGAGTTAACAAATCCATGGGAGGTGGTTAGTCCATGTCACGAATCCCAAGGGGAGCGCTGACCATCTACCAATAAACTCCCACTCAGCGTTACCCGAGGGGATTCGAACCCGACACCTTTGGCTCTGATACCAATTTTTGGCCCACAATTGTCGTTGCACCAAAAGATCGACCTTTTAATGCCTGATACAATTACCAGAGTTAACGGATCCATGAGAGGTAGTTAGTCCATGTCACAAATCACGAGGGGAGTGCTTACCATCTGCCAACACCCTCAATTCTCCAAGTCTCTAAGACATCCTCATCTAGAGAACGCAGGGTTTTTGGGGGGATGCATCCCCATGGAACACTGTCCCTCACAAATCAGCCTATCAACAATGGTGACTGGAGTAGTTTTTGACTAGGTATTTATGGCTCAAGTTAAGTAGCAACTAGCTGGTTTGCATGGAGATCCTCAACTGATACACCTACACCCTCCAAACACCATATCAATTGAAATACCTATAGGTTCCAAGTATAGTTTTTTTGTTATCCAGTATAAACTCAAGTGTTTTTATTAAAATAGGACAATTCATTGTAAATATTGCCTCTCTAGGAAAACACAATCAATTTACTTATTGTGCAAGGTTGAGGGTACTATCAAATACCCATCATCAATAACTTTAGGGTATAGACATTAAAATTGTGTTAACCATCACAATAAAAATTTTAAATTATATTGTAATAGTGACACTATATTTACACAATGTTGACCACTAACAGTTAAACTTAATCATTTTGTGAAACATAAAGTACTTGTAAAGGGGTGTTTTTTTTCATTTTGGCATAACTTTCATATGGGAAGTCTATTTTTCGATTGTAAATAGTTTTTGGAAAGTTCTTTCCAAGCCAAACAAAGTAGTGTCAAGACATATAAATTGTATTTTTTCAATATGTTTTTAACCTCTAAAATTAGTGTAATTTATGCAATTTTCAACAAGGCATAACTTTCATCCCGTTTGTCAAAAATTGACAAAAAAATAAATTAAATTCATCATAATTTCACAAGGATTCTAGAATTTTAGTCAAATTTAAGTTTTGAAAATCCCATTTTCACTACTTGTAAAAGTATATGTGAGTTATAAATGAAAAAATTGGCTTCCAAACTTAACCAAAACTTGTAAACCTTGTCTTGCATCTTTGTGAAAGGGCCAACACACATATATAATACAGTTTTGGGGGTTTGGTAAGGTACAATTCAAGTTCCTTGTGGTGTGTGTTGTTGAACACATCGGTGTACTAAGAGGGGGGGGTGAATCAGTACTTAATCAAATTCTTTCCATTCATCAGCAATTAACCAAATAAACCACGACAAGTAGAAGAAGACATAAGCATGCAACAATAACACAAGATTTATGTGGAAAACCCTACAAGGGAAAAACCATAGTGAGCAAGATGCTTGGATCTACTCTCCAAATCTAGCCTCACAAATAAAAAAATAAATTTTACAATAAGTTTTATGGTCTTTAACCAAAGGAAGTTTAAAACTCCCTGCTCAATATAACACTTATATTGGAGGTTTACAACCTCAACATACAACTGGAATATTGCAACACTTATGTTACCTTTGTCTCACGTCCTTTGGTAAACTCACACATACAACTTCGTCAATAAGCTTTGCTACGTACGACTCACCACCTTCAGCACACATTTTCATTTATATTCACACATGTTTTTTGTAGTTTCATATACACACATTGTTGAACTGTCTGAACTAATCTTTACCACATTTTATTATCAAGAGAGATTCTATAGATTCTTATTTGCACATTGTCTACTCAAAACATTCGCAACACACTCATACACTTTCTCAAAAGATTTGATATTTTATTTATACTCTCTATAAGCTTCAAAAGGTTTCTCCTTGTTGACTACAAACATACAATATGAGATATACAATGGTCACAACAAGTCAACTCCAAAAACATTTGTAGAAGAAGGGAATCTCATGTAGTTCAAGTTGAAAGATATTCAAGACACATTCAAAATTAGTGCACACATCCAAACACTAGGCATAAGCAACACATGTCAAGTCGTCCCAGCAAGCATGTAAATTTTCATGCATCAACTCCAGACCAAAGGCAGTACTGGAGAGATCAAGTAACTTTGTGCAAATTACTCCAAAATAATGATATGGCTTGTAAAAACATATTTCTACACTCCTTTTGTTATTCCAAATCATTCCATCTGGCGCAAACACTTCATACCCAAAAACATTGATTTTAGACATATTGTTGTACAACCCGAAGGATCACATACCAACTTGTCGATCATTTAGAGAGCACAATGAGACTCCACCATGCATCCCATAACCTCTTTGCACAAGTTTGAGCAAGTACTTGCTGCCACAGGTCATTTGAACACCCAACAAACCAACCTACCAGGTTGTTGGAACATAGACAACACACTATTATCTACTAAAACATCGGTGGTGCACCAAATCATATGAAAATTTAACTGAGTGGACACACAACCTTCAGAAGCATAAATCCAAAACTACAAAGAAAAACAATTTGATGTGGTGAAGTTCAGAGATATTATGTTCTTCCTTAGTCAACACTCTTGGGAACCTAACTTATTCTTATTTTGTTAATACTGCAGAGCATTGTGGTAACACTTATGCATAGAAACTTAGAACATGCATACCTCATAGCTATGTAGAGCTACCCATCAAACTGCAAGACCAAATCTTCATCTACGGAGAAATGTGGAGCATTTGATAGAGCTCCTATGGTGCAAGTCTTGTGCCTTAGACAGTTTGGAGACTTATCAACCAAAACATTTTGACATCCAACCATGAACTTCAAATGATAATGTACAATTGTGTACCAATGACAAAATTATATCATTTTGACATCCAACCATGAACTTTAGAGGATGAGACAACAATATATCTCTTCAACACATTCAACATACAAGTGCATGTAGTAGCAACATAGGTTGACACCAATGACAACACACTCTCTACATATTTTCCAACATGTGCATCATGGATCCAAAAATTGACTTGTTAACACCACATAATTTCCACACATGGATTTAGTCAAAGTATAACAACTTCTTCAATCTAAGGGTTTATGGAAAATGATCAATGGACAACAAATGTAGTTTATTAGAGATTTTGAATAGTTTACTTATCAGAACAAGTTAGATGAGGCAATGAGCATCATTATGTTGAAATAATGGATGTTGAATCATCCAATGAAGTTGCGCACACTTCAAAGGATCTTTTCCAAGAAGAAATTCAACCACACGGAAAGTGTTGCAACTAAGGGCATTCAAATGGAGATTAGTATTGATATCTAGAATATGATTACAAATGTAAAAATTCCTTGAATATATAGGCATGAGAGAGATGCAAGATGCAATATGATGTTGCCATGTGTCATAATCTAACAACATGTGACAACATGTGGACCCTACCTAGGAAATGATAAAAGATTGAGATAAGTTCTAGAAAAGACAACTCATCTTCTAGAAGGAATCTTATCTCCTACAAACATGGAAAAGGGAATTACCCCATTCTTAATGATATCCTAATGATGCAACCTAGGACTTAATTAATTAAATGAAATACCTAAGTTAACTTATGCTAGTGTAATAAATAATTAATTACACTAACACATTGGTCTCCATATTTTTGATAACTTTTAATTCAAGATTTCATAATATACAACTCCTAAGAAAATGTGGGACAAGTTTAAAAACATATTTGGTACGGTTGATGATTTTAAAATTATACAATTAGATGTTGAATTAACAACATTGTCTTCTAATTCATTTCCATCTATTGAAGATCTCTTTGGTACAGTTGATGAGTTCAAAATTATACAATTGGATGTTGAATTAACAGTATTGTCTCCTGATTCATTTCCATCTATTGAAGATTTCTTGGTATAGTTTAAGTATTTGCTTTCTCAACTTAAGGGTTGTGATAAAACAAAAATAGACAAGGAATTTGTCTTCTTGGTTTTGTCAAAACTAAAAGATCCTTATCAAATATTTTGTTCTTTCTACTCTATAATGGATGCTCTTGGAACAACAGATGTAATGCATTATTTTGAGCAGTTTTGTGATAGACTCACACGAGAAAGATCTAAGTTAATCTCTATGGATGTTATCACCTCTTCAAAAAATCAACCATTAGTTTCTTAATCATCTAAGGGAAATAAATAAAATAAGGATCAAGCTAAGACTCCATCGGATTCATCTCTCTCATCAAAAGGGAAAACTTCTAAATAGAAGCCCAAATGTACTTATTGCAAGATACTAGGGAATGGAGAACAACATTGTTATAAAAAGGATATTAATGACTTGAAGAATCCTCTTTAACAAAATTCAATTCAATTGCTTATATCTGTGACAAGTGGCTCTTCATTTTCATCATCCACATCATCCGCATATTCAGGAAAGGATAATAATAAGGGTATGGCACTCATTGCTTTTGCAAATAACACATCACACAAGTGGCTTCTTTATTATGAGGCATCACACCACATGGTAGCATCCAAGGAATTGTTTTCTACATTTGAGCCTTTTTCATTCCCATCAATATTGATGGTGAATAGCACCTATGCCAGCTCTTGGAAAAGGATCTATTGAAATTGGAGAAGGAACATTTGATGATGTACTTTATCTACCTTCTTAACCCAATAATCTCCTTTTCATTTATCAAATTACACCTAGTGGCATAGGAAAAATAATAAATTTCACACCTCATTATGTGATCAGCAAAGATTTGTAGAGTGGAGACATCATTGCCATAGGTCATTTTTATCATGATTCTAAATTGTATTCCTTTTCTTCCTTTGGTTCTACTGACTTTGATGATGGTTTATGTATAGATTTCACTAATACCTTCAACATATATAAGGAGATACAATTTGGTTATTTGACTCTTTGGGTTCTATCCTCCTCATTGGTTCCTTCACCTTACATTGATATCGCATCTCCTTTATATTCTACTTCTTCAATATTGACTGCTCCTACATTATTAGTTTCTCATGATTCAGAATAGTAGGATATTCATAGTTGTGTTTCCACTATAGTTGATTGGGATGATTACTTACATGGCATATCAAACTTGTTTATTGAATCCCATTTTACAAATTTGGAAGGCGCCTTTGATTGTAGCCCTATCAACGATGTTGTCAACCCATCTACATCTTTGGTTTTTATTCTACATCAGCCTTCACATGGAGCATTTGAGCAGCTTTCATATATTTCACTAGTGTCTTTGGATCTTGTGTATCATTTAGAGACTTCCATTCTTCTCACACGGGAAGATTTCATGCATCTATCTGTATTTCATCTTCTTCCATGATGAAGAAATGTTGTTTAACATTCAAGGATCATATTTTGCATTCATCTTTGAGTGTCACTCAGCACTACATTGTTATGATCTTATGGAGGGATCCATAGTCTCTCTCTTTCTCTCCTATGAGGGGATTTTTTCTTGTACTTATGTGACAAAAGTAGTAATTGGTATTTCATCACAAATCATGTCTTCTTCACTTGTATATTTTATTGCATTTGCATCATTTCTCTTTTGGAGAGGGGATTTTATTTCCCACTGGTATTTTCTCCTTTACTCCACCTTATGATATATTTGTACATGAGTACCTAACATGGACTAGTAGTCAGGACTCATCATTAGTGCATACATTACTCCCTAATTTGCACTTAAGTGGGGGTGTTTGTGTAAATAGTGTACTTATCCATCTAATTAGTATATCACCTTTCTATGATTGACCTATTCACACTCATAGCTTAAGTTTACTTAGGTTTCTTATGTTTTTATCTCACTTCATAGAATTTTTAAATGTGTCCTCATCACTTGAGACATCTATTGACACTTACTCACACACTTTTCAAGTGAGCTCACAAGTGTCCCATCTTTGGAGGGTTAGTCTGTAGTTCAATCCTACCTTCCTACCTCATCTACCTTGTCTATATATGCAAGGATTTCTAATTTTATTATACACTCTTCATTTATATGATAGGCATCCTATTGTGCTTGTCATTTCACTTATGGAAGGTTATCAATTCACGTTTTCTAATCTTGGCATTATCCAACACTCCCAACTTTAAACCCTTGTAGATATGGCCTCACAGGTCCAATTTGGATGAAAGGAAAGAAAAACACAACTTTCTTTGACTCCCTGAACTCAATGGTGAGATCATATTTGCACCAATATGCTTCAAAATCAACCTGCAATAGAAACACACAAAGAGGAAACCCCCAAATATGATTTTTTTTTCAAGTCATTTTGATTCTCTAGATCATCATATGGTGTAAGAGAAGATTATACTCAACTTTACTAAAATCCACCAAGAACTCTCATCTGGAAATATCTCTACCCTCATATTTGAGAAGTGATTTGCATGGCCATGGCTTTGATACCATGTAGGAGTTGAAGATTAGCTCAACACTCAAGACCACTTGTAAATATAATAAAAACCTTCCATGAGAGAGTATGAAAGAAATAGGCTTACTTGATATTAAGATCTATGAGATATATATTACAAAGTGTACAACAACCTTGCTACCATAGTTGCTACCAACACCACATTTTGTAGAATTTCTATCATAGTTGCTACCATAGCCACATTTTGTAGAAGGGTTTCAATCCCATTAATATAAATGAAGGGTTTTGAAGTTTTATCTTGTTTTTGAATTTGATTTATAAATTTGGGTATATCTGTGAATATAAAATCATAATTAAATCTAGTACAACTAGTTCCTACATAACTTATTTTAAGCTACTATATCTTTTCATTCTAGAACCTGATTTGAGATATTAGGGTTTACCATTATTTATATAAATATAAGGTGAAATTCCTAAGCTTGCTAGAGTCTAGTAGGAATTGATTAGAGCTTTCCCTCTTAGAGTTAAAGAATGTAGTCTAAAGCATAATATTGAGTTATTAATGTTTTGTACAAACTAATGAGTCCAATTAATGGCTCAATTTTGATGGGGTTTGTCGTATATTTTTTGTTGTTATTATAGACTTTGGCACCTGGTTGTTGACACTTTCCATGTTATTTCCTTAGAACCATAAACCTTGGGCATAAACTTATCCTTGTGATTTTTAATGACATTAACATCTTATGTGAATTATCTATGTTAATTTTATGTGGTTGAATGGATGTTACTTTAAGGTAATTATAGATATGCAATTGTTTGTGTGTGCTAATGATACATGACCATTTGTTGGCCGATTGCTAAGGAAGTCAAAAAGATGATCATTAAGAGGTCAATGGAAGGAAAAATCTCAATGGAGGGAAATTCCTAGTTCAAATAAAAGATTGTAACTACCTTTTAAATGGTCATGTTTGTTAGTTAAGAAAATCTAGGGAGTGTGTTGTGCTAGATTCTCGTTGGGTCTAGTCTGCTTTGACCAAATCTAGCGCATGCATAACTTCCTCCCTCTCTTTTCTATGCTTTCAATAAATGGCATCCTCCTATTTTGATGGAGTCGATTGACTAGGTAGTTAGGGTTAATTAGAAGTTTTTCCTCTATAAATAATGGTTAGATGCCCCTTTTCATAAGCTTGGATATTCTGAGATTGTACTTGCATTTTCCAGTTTTAGTAATACAGTCATATTACTGATATGTTGTAATCATGCTTTCAAGGAATAAAATGATATTCTGATTTGCTACATCTGAGTTAACTTAAGGAAGACTCACTCAAGGGGGCCCACTTGGTGAGAATTCCACCTAGTTAGTTTAAAATTTATTTTTTTGTTCAGTAATTAGTTTCGGTTTCAGCAGTTGTTTGTTCTTGCAGCCACTGGAATTTTGTTCTGTGATTGTTCCTGCAGCCAAGGTAGACAAAGTAGTTTCATGTCTGTTTGTTGAGATTTCCATTTATATCATCCATTTCCAGTCTAGTTGTTAATGCTTAGTGTAGTTTTTGATTCATGTTCAGTGCTTATGTTGATTTATTTTCTAGCATTTTATTTCTAGTACTGTTTCTTTTCTAGTTTATGGATGACTGTAATGGAGTCTTAGTACACATACAGTGCTAACCCATTTCAAGTTTACGTCCCTGGGTTGACAATTAAATGCACCTTCATGATGAGTAAGATAGCTACTTAGTGTAGATGTCTAATCTCTAAGTTTTCTTTATGAATCAGATATACTGCATGTTGAACTTTTATACAATCAAGCAATATAACAAGTAGGTATTATCTACTTAGATAAATCAAAATATAAAACACCCATTAGGGATTCTAGATGATGAAACCCTTCCAACAAGTACTACCCCGAAACAAAGTAGAATAGTAGAAAAGGAAAAGAGAAGGATCATTGAGGTTATGGTAAAAAAAATTGATATGCTATTCAATATGTTGGCATAAATTCTTTACAAAATGGACAATAATATGAACATGACTAGGTACTAGAATTATGAGGAAATAACTTTAGAATCTAGCAATCATAATGCCACTCCCAGCTTCACTTACAAGATTGTTCTAGTTTCACCAACTAGGCCTTCAATCCTATGTTCCTCCATAGGGAAGAAGAGGTGAATAAAAAGGTTCTTGGGGCTTAAGTTAAAATCCCAATTATAGATGGCATTATGGTGTTCTATGCAAAGTGGCAAGTCCTAGAGGAGATTCCAACTAAAATGTATCTTAACAACTTTATAAACTTGATGTAGAGACCTAAAAAAGACTAATGTATTTTCATCTTATCATTTCATCATTATCCTTATCATTTCTTCTATCTATGTTAATTACATAAATTTTAATTATTAAATTAAACTAATATTAGTCTATTTTCATTTATAACAATTAAATATTTTTTAATTATTTAATTATCTTAATCTTTTTTATCATATCTACATTGATTAAATAATTTTAATTATTTAATTAATTCATCACTTATCATTTGTCCTCCAATATTAAATTAAAATCAAATTCAAACTAAAAAAATTCTCTATAATATATTATATTATATAATATATTTTATATTTAAAATAATAAATCTCTTTTATACATCTTCGTTGCAATGTCGAAATCTTCCGATTTGTGGAACCCTCCCGTGCACAAGGTCTCCAAGTTTGCATTTGATCATGTTTGTGCAGATGTCTCCTCTATGGATAATAAAGCTTGGGGCATGGATGGCGTTGTTCATGAAGGGCTCGACCTAGGAGATCTTTAAGACAAAGTGCCCTAAAATTGCTCTGTTTTCTTCAGCATTGCAGCCCAAGTCGAGCCCTAAATTGCCTCCTCCAGACTTGATGCTTAGATCATCTGACTTAAATACGTTGAATGTTGTGGCTCTGACTGCTAGGGCCTATAATGGCGAACCTGCGTGAAAGAAGAATGGGTGCGAGGATGGGCGGAGAACCTATCTTCAAGCTATTATCGATTTCAATGGACATCGATGCCATTTGGAAGCATTGGGGAGGAAGAATGTGGGAGTTTTGGGTGATAATGTTGTTCCCACTTCACAAAATGGGGGGTGGATTCACAAATAATTTGGGAAAAGATGTATGGGTAGTTCTAGGGAAGGAATATCCCACACCACATTTGATAACCGTAATCTACACAGGATAGGAGTCCCCTCACGGGAGGATATTAGGCCCCTCAAATGTGTAGATATCTCCCCTATTGTGTGCCTTGGTGAGGATATCTATAGCGTGGTGATGGAGAATGAAGAATATTTTTCAATGCACAGTTTGATTGGGAAATTCAGGGGGAACTGGCCTAGTCGAGGTTCCCTACATCAATGGATCACAGATACTTGTTGCCCCCTCTTGGTGGGGGATGTCGAAATTTATCCATGCGCGAGGGGTTTCTTTGTGGTTGCATTCGATGATATCAGAGACAAGAATGTAGTTCTATATGGTCACCAATGGAGCTATGAACATCATTTTCTTATGTGAAACCATGGCATCCATCTTTCAATCCCACTAGTGAGTCCTTTGATGTTGCTCCAATCTGGGTAAGGTTCCCAAATCTTCCTCTGCAGTTTTGCTTTGACTCTTGTTTCAAATCCATTGGCAATGTGCTAGGGAAATTTCTAGGGTTGGATGAGGGCTCATCAAATTACCTGCACACTACCTATGCCCATATTCTAGTGGATTTAGACATATCTAAAATCTTCCTACAAATATCTCTTTAAAAATGGTAGGGGGTGTTGGAACCAACCTTTAGACTATGAGCGTTTACCCTTCTGATGTCACAGATGCTTCAATACAAGCCACATCGCTGCCCATTGTGCAAAGCAAAGGGCTGAGAGCCAAGCCACTTGGTGGAAAGATGTCTTACCACAACACTATGCAGTTGAAAAGATAGATCCAAGTCGAGATGGGGAAACTGATAGCAACGCCTCAACCATGGGGGACTATAGGAAGAATGCTACACCAAGCAAAACACAACCACACATGACAACCAATAATGGCTCTCCACCTGGGGAGAAATCTACCCCAATACAAGGCAACAGACTATAGAAAGGTAATAATGTAGACTCAGTGGGCTCAGCCAAATCCTCTCCAAAGGTTTGAGATAGTCTTAAGACGGATAAAACCTCTAAAACAAACATGGTGGGGGTAGGTGTTTCTAAGGGTTCAAAAATAATGGCTCCAGAGGAACGTCAAATAATGAAAGAAGAAAAGGTCACATGTGGTGGATTGCTAGAGGATTCATGGACAGAGGTGAAAAAGAAAAAGAAGAATATCGAGGTGAAATCTCTCCCAATCCAAACTAAAAATGGGCTAAGGGATTGAATAGATTTTTTTTAGGGGTTCTGAAGGAAAATTTTCACAATGTAACTTTTTTGATGATCAATAAAAAGGGTGTTTCCCCTTAGCTGCTATTTACCTATAAAAAAAAACTCTATAATTAAATAATTTTCATAAATTATTTAATTAGCTAAAACTCCTTTATTAAATAAATTAAATAAGTTATTTAAATTTTATTTTTCTAAAATAAATAAATTAATATTTATTTATTTCTCCAACTATAATTTTTTATTTAATTCTTCTAACTTTCTCTCCATCAAATTCAAATTTAGGTCTTACCCTATCTTGAATTTTCCTATCCATTGATTTTGAAAATTAATCTCCACCATTGATCAAATATCAAGTGAAGCATATAAATAAGAATATTTCATTTCATTCAAACCCCCTAGCACTCTCATGACCAAATCCTAGCACTCTTGTTATCCAGCACTCATATGGTCAAAATTACTCTATCATTTTAATCATTATCAAGCATTTATCATTATCATTGTCAAGCATAGGTATCATTAATCTTTGAGAAATTTTCATTATCATATCATATCATTATTTTTCTTTCATAGTTTGTTACTTTGAAGAGCAACCACCAATGGAGCCAATCAAGATATTTTCTATGATGACTTTTCTTGTTATCTAAATTCTATATTCTAAGCTAATATCTTGAACTTCATTGAGTGATTGTGAAAGTGTGAGTTTGTATTTTGAATATATTTTGATTGCACTTTGTCATTCACATTTTCATCATCCACACTTGAATATGTTAAGAATAGTCCTAGGCCTTAACCAAGGCCATTAACTACCCCAAGAGATATGCAACATGTTCTAGGAAATTTGATGCTAACCACCTTTGATAGATCCAACAAATGCACAACTTGTGCATGGGTACAAAAATTGGAGATATACTTATATTTCATACCCATGACTAAGAAGGAGGCCATAAAATTTTCTAAATTGTACCTTGAGGGTATTGTACATGAATGGTGGTACCATCGGTTGGGCATTAAAGGCCATAACTCCATCAATTCATACAATGAGTTGTGATTTTTCATAATTGAAAGGTTTAATGGGAAGGATCCTAAGGTACACCTGGGGAGCCAGATGAGGCACCATGATCTGTGCTATCAGCAAATCTGGACACACAATAAATGGAGAGGAAAGAAATGATCTCTTGCTAGGAGCCCTAGCCACTAGGACATAGATGCCTTAGTAAAGGGAAATTACACTACATTGAGCTTGTCTCTAAATATGAGTTAGGGGTTGAGGAACCTAAACCATAAAGTGAGAAAGAAGAGCTAGGATTAAATTTCATAACAAAAGAAGATAAATCAAAAGAACAAGATTGAAATTTAGGAAGCACACTAGCTAAGTTTCCAGTTACTCTAAGATAGAACCCTTTTTGAATTTGAGGAGTCTTGAATACATAAAGAATCACAATTCTAATTAACACTAGTTCCACACAAAAATTCATAGATGAAGGTTTGCAAGCCAAAAAGGATTCAAAAATGGAAGACTTTGAGGACTTCAATGTAATGGTTTCTAATGGTTTTTCCATCAAATGCACCTAAAATGTCTCCCAATTGAACTTGAATTTAGGAGTGTATGATTTGAAGGATGAATTTTATGTGGTTGGCATTAGAGACATGAAGATAGTTTTAGGTATTTGGTGGTTACATTCATTGGAAGAGATGGCGAAAAACTTCCAAACCATGGAGTTAAGATTACAATCAGAAGGATAGGAAACAATTCTCCAAGGGATGACTAATGTAGTTCCTAACATTGTATCCACAAAGATGAAGGAGAGATTTTCCATTCATGGACAAGCAGATTGGTTGATACAATACAGAGTATTCACATGTAGTTCTCCTAAGAACAAGAAGGCATGCCCTACAAATTTTTTAAAGAATTTGGACAAGCACAACAAATTATTTAGCAAAATTCCTTCAAGGATCCCACCTGACAAGGGCTTTGAGCATATTATTAAGTTGGAGGAAAGAGAAAATCTTGTCATCACCACACCTTGTCACCACCCTCAAATGCATAAGGAAATAGAAAGAGAAATTAAGGAACTTTTGGACAATGGACACATTCATCCTAGTTTGATCCCTTTTGCCTCCTCCATATTCCTTGCTAAAAATATGGCACAATGAGAATGTGCATTGATTACATAGTTCTAAATAAGAAGACTATCAAAAATAGATACATGATCACCAACATCAATGAATTGATAAATGAACTCTATGGAGGTATATTTCTCAAAAATAAACCTTAGAACAAGTTACCATTAGATATAAATTTGAAAGTAAGACATCCATAACACAACCTTTGTTAGATGCACATGACAACTAAGAGGGGGGATGAATCAGTTGTACATTAAAACATTCAATCCCTCATTAACTTTCAAACCCTTAGAAAACTTTAAACCCTCATTAAGCATTAGTAGAATGTAAACATGAGAGAGAGCAATGCAAACATAAATATACACAAGAGAACACTACATTTATGTGGAAAACCCTAAGTAGGGAAAAACAACGGTGAGGATTAGTTCACATATCTATGAATAAAAATACCGAATACAATTAGGCTCATTGCCCAGAAGAAAGAAGAATAGAAGAAAATGTTATAGAGAGATTCACTATCTCAAAGCAATAGGAAGATCCACCACTACAACTTTGCACCATCCACAACCTTTGGCTCACTGCCTCCAGCAACTTCAAGCACACTGAACATGTAGACACCTTCTATTCATTACATCTAGAGTCATTGGAATTTAAGCTCCCACTCATATCACCACACTTGATCACATTTTCATCATTACACACCTTACATTTATACCATTCATGACCTAAACAATATTAATTAGGTCGGCCTTGATGAAACGTATACACCCCAAACATGCAACACTAAATAGGTTGGCACCAAACACTTACGCAATGGAAAGAAGTGAAGGAATACCATGAAAAGGGTTAACTAGGACCCAAATCTACATCACCATGCTTCCATAAACAACAAACATCCTCTGCAATTAGTGCTAGCACACCAGGTCGTCCAAACCTGCACTAACACTAACAAGCAACCACATACATGCTTCTCCAAGTTCATAAACAACATGTAGACCATACAACAACACCACACAACATCCAGGGATATTCCAACATCAACATACTACACTACAACACTAACGCAACCACCTGAAAAAAAAATTACTTTCATCTTGCATGTTAGGATGCACTACCATTGAACTCCAACATAAGAAGTGAACTTGCAGAGCAACTCAACACCAGAAACTCTAAGGGAAGATAAATACAAATAATATAAGCATGTTCTTAAATCTACAAGGCAAGAAACCAAAACACAGAGAAATGTGGAGCAATTCCATTTCTCTCATACAACTTTCTTCACAAGCAAAAACTTTGTCAAACATAACTTCTATTGCCGCATTATCTAGAACCTAAAACTCTAGATATAACACCTATCAACACCTATAATCATCACATTCAAACCGCACAATCGTATCCTCAATCATGAAGAAATGTGAATCACGACACTAAACACTCCTTTGTCACACTACACTCTTTTATTCAAATTTTATCAAAATCACTTGGAAACCAAGTGAACCAGTTGCATCAACAACACCAATGCAACATATCTACAACATCTACAACAACAACAATCTCCCCATCTACAATACTAGCAATCTCCAATAATCTCCATACTATTGACATCAATGACCAACTATTGACACTGATGACAACACTTACAACATAGTTGCAACAATCTCCCCCTTTGACATTGATGGCAACACCACCTCTAAAAAACTAACAGCCAAAATAATTCTCTATTAAGTAACACTCCCCCTTACTGGGGTACACTTCACTCTCTCCCTTTACCTTTTTTCTTCAGACACCATTCTCTCCCCCTTTCTTGAGGATTTCTTCAAATATTACTCTCCTATGTTTTTCAAATCATACTCTCCCCCTTTGACAACACTTCTCTTTAGGTAGCACTAGCAAGAAACTACTCTCTCTCCACTACTCTTCTCTATACAATTCCCACTATTGCACACACTACACTCTCTTTTTCTTACTCACTTAGGGACCCAAGATATGCTCCCCTTGACTGCACCAAAGAAAAACACACCACCACCTACTCCCCCTAAGAGGTAGCCTTCATCAGTCAAGGACCAAAAGTGTATCTTGAAATACTTCCTAGACAGATGCATCACTTATGCATCTAGTTGAAAGAAGGATGGTCCATAACCACTAACTTTTGTCAGACATACTCAAATGTATCTTTAGGAAGAACCATTTGTAAAAATATCTAGAACTTGATCCTTTGTAGGAACATACTTGAGCTTCACCTCATTCTCCATAAATTTTTCTCTTAGAAAGTGATACCAAATAAAGATATGTTTTATTCTTGAATGCATTACAAGGTTCTTTGAAATATTGATAACACTTGTATTATCACACAAGATAGAAATAGGTTCATCATATAATACTCCGATATCCTTGATTGTTTGCTTCATCTATAACAACTATGTACAACATGATGTTGTTGCAATAGATTTTGCCTCTGCAATAGATAATATCACTGAATCCTGCTTCTTACTCAACCAAGAAACCAACCTACTTCCAAGAATGAAAGAACCTCCACTTGTAATTCTTCTATCATTTGTACAACTTGCCCAATCTACATCTATATATGCACTCAAAGAGAAATCAATATCCCTAGGATACCATAAATCAAAGTCTAGAGTTCCCTTCAAATATCTAAATATCCTTTTAACTATTGCAACATGTGACTCTCTAGGATCTTCTTGAAATATTACCACAAGACATATTGCATGTATGATATCTAGTTGTAAGGTAGGGGGTACAACTTGCCCAATCTACATCTATATATGCACTCAAAGAGAAATCAATATCCCTAGGATACCATAAATCAAAGTCTAGAGTTCCCTTCAAATATCTAAATATCCTTTTAACTGTTGCAACATGTGACTCTCTAGGATCTTCTTGAAATATTACCACAAGACATATTGCATGTATGATATCTAGTTGTAAGGTAGGGGGACTAACCACACCAAGGCTCTAGATCATGAAGAGCCAAGAGCGGAGGGCTACCCTAACTTACCTCAAGCTAAGTGGGTGTTTAGGTCAAGGATAGAGAATGAAGAGCACTCTCAAGTGCTTATGTCACTCTATTGATTCAAAAGCTTGAGGGTAAAAGCAAGAAGTTGGGTACATGAAGAGGGGAAGTTTCGGCCAAAAAAAATCTCGCAGAAAACGCGTACGTGTTATTAAAAAATGCGTATGCATTATGCTTCGGGTACCCGAGCCTAAAAAACGTGTATGCACTAAAAAATGCGTATGCGTTATAACGCGTACGTGTTATATAATACATACATGTTTTATAACATGTAAAAATTGATTATTTTAAAAAAAATACTTTTTAGAAACAGGTACCCATTTTAAAACACGTACCTGTTTTGTAACTCAAAATGGGTACGCGTTTTACAAAATGGGTACGCGTTTTAAAATGGGTACCCATTTCTTAAATTTTAATTTTTTTAAAATTATCAAAGAAAATAAAGAACACATGTGTTTTGTAACGCATACGTGTTTTTTAAAAACGCGTATGCATTTTTAAAACTCAAAATTCCCAACCCACATGTTGCCTCGGTTTTAGGCTTGGGAAAGGCTTGGCAATCCGAGCCTTAGCCTTTGACCTGCAACTAAAAAACTAAGGCAGACTGAAGAAGAATGTCCAACTTTGGAAATATGGTTGATGGACTTTTTTTCTGAATCAATCTATAAAATTAAAACCCATTAGAGAACACGATGTATACTTTCCAAATATATAATTTTTATTAATATTGGATTATGTTTACTATTTTTTAATTAATTTTTAAGAAAACTAGTCCTTAAACTTAAAATATCAAACTTTTTTTGTTTTTTAATAACTTTTTTTTGGTTAAGTTTTTTTGTAAAAAATATATGGCATCAAACTTCAGACAATTTCTACACAATGAAAAAAAATCTCAAAAATGTCTAGTTTAGGTCCAATTATGCTGTCCGTACACGATGATTTTTATAAACAACAATTAAGGCCAATAAAAATTTAATTAAAAAAAAATATTCAAACAAAAATTACAAAAAAAATTCCATATCAAACTTCATGTTGTTAGCTCTCTTTTCCCAAAAGGAATTAGAAAATACTTTTATTTGGGTCAAAAAGTGTTGTCCGTACACGTGCTTGGTATTGTAAAAAAACAGGGACTTTTAAAAAGTTGTTTCTATAGATCCCTATCAAAATTTAATTTTTATAATCTGGGTATTTGAATAATTTACATATTTGGAAACTAGATTCAAAATTCAAACTTTCATATTACTAAATTTTTTAAAGATTCATTGTGTAAGTGCGTCAAATTTTCAGTCCAAGTGTGACAAATTCTGAAAAATAGCAAAAACACTTCAACTTTTTGAGCTTTTTGTGTACCCAACTTCTTGCATCAGCCCTTGAACAGGACTAGACGAGCCATTTTTTGGAATCCAAATCGTACCTCAAACAGCTCTTTGTCCAAGGACAACAGCGTGGGTCAAGGACGATAGAGCAATGCGCTAGTGTCTCTCTAGGGCTCTAGCATCCATACGGCCATAAAGTGAAAAGTACAATGTAGAGTTGGGAAAAACCTACTAACAACTTAGTCAATGATATTTAACGAACTAAACAAAATAACAAAATACAATAAATGATTATAGAGATGATAAAGGAGATAGAGAAAATAAGGGTGACGAATTCCAACTCATAGAGAGTCTAGTTCTCCAGCAAGCTCCACGAACACGTACACCTACACACAACCAAGAGAGGAAAAATGTTGGGGTTGTATAGGGGTTTGCCTCAGTCAAACCCCCGCTTTGGTGTTTCCACCTCCACGGAAAGCCAGGATAGCCATGAGATAGTAAATGTGATAAAGAGAACAATAGAAAGGATATCGAACAAACATAACAATACAATGCTACGTAAACCAAATGACAATAGAGAAATGAAACAATATCACCTTCTCAATCAAGGTGCTCTCAAGAATGTAGAGGAGGCTATGAGCTTGGTAAGGTCTGTGTTGTCACAACAGCAAAGAAGCAGTCCCTCAGGACACCAGGTTACAACTCCAATGGTGGAAAAAGTGCAGCAAGATGTGTGGAATATGAATTGAAATGCTCAAAAGATGCTCAAGAAATCAAGCTAGTGTGTAGAGGATTGTAGAAGAAGGAATGAATGTGAAATGGATGCATTTAAAGATCAAAATGAGAGGGAAAGATTCATTTTCAGGTCAGTTGGTCGACACAGAGGAATTACATTTCGTCCCCAATGAGGAGTGTAATGTCCCTGCGAACTCTAGAGGCAGGTATCTATCAGGGACGACAACGTGTCGTGCAGATGTTTGCGCGCTGCAATCACATCCCCGATAAAAATTCCCCCACAAACAAAAAGGATAAGTTCCAAGTGGATGCATTGCAGATGGGTGATGTGGAATTATCTAGTCGGGTTTTATTTTTCTAAAGTAGGGGTGTAAAAGGGGAATTTGCGAGAGGGGTGCAAATTCGCTCCTATACACTAGTCTAGTAGTAGTTAGGTATAGCAGTCCACTAATCATTGATATGTACTTACTTTGATAAGCCTTAGGAGATTTATCATTTTTTATCAACTTACAACTAGTAACCATAGGAGTACACACTGGTTTAGAATCTTACATTCCAAACTTCAACATTTCGTTGAAATACTTTGACTGTGAAATGAAAATAGCCTTTTTTTTATTGATTGATTTGTAATCCAAGGAAAATTCATCTCCCCACACATTGACATCTCAAACTCTTTTTGCATCCCATAAGCAAACCTCTTGCACATACCTTCATTTTCTCTAAAGACAATGTCATCCACATACACTCCACAATTAGGATTTGTTCTCCCTCAACCTTGAAGTAAAGGTTGCTATTTGCAGTACCTTTTCTAAATCCTTGTTGCAACAAGTACTTATCCAACCTTGCATACCAAGCTCTAGGAGCCTTTTTGAGTCCATACAATTCCTTCTTCAACCAACAGACCATATTAGCACCATCTGATAACTAAAATATTTTTGGTTGCTCAATGTACACCTCTACTTCTAACTCACCATTCAAGAATGCAGACTTGGCATCCATCTGATATACCTTGAAGTCTTTATTTGTTGCAAAATCCAAAAACATTCTAATAGCTTCCATCCTTTCCACTGGAGAAAAAGTTTCTTCAAAATCTATTCCTTCCACTTGTGAGTAGCCCTTACACACAAGTCTAGCCTTATTTTTTACAACTTTTCCATCCTCATTCAACTTGTTCCTAAAAACCAACTTAGTTCCTATCACATTCTTATTTGCAAGTCTTGGGACTAGTTCCCAAGTCGGATTCTTCTCAATATGTTTCAACTCATCTTTCATAACCTTGATCCAATTCTCATCTTTGTGTGCCTTAGTTACAGTTTTAGGTTCTACCTCTAAAACTAAACAAAAGTTCACATGTTTCTCTATCATAATAGCTTTTCTCCTTGTCAGCACATCTTTTCTCTTATCTCAAATAATTTGATCTTCAGATTGATTCTTTTGCAAATACTTAGGAGTCTTAGGCATCTTTTTTAGAGCTTCTTCTTCTTCAATTGTCATCCCTTTTTCTTTCTCTTCATATTTTTTTCTTCACTACAAGGGGGTTCATCAGATTCATATCCTTCTATCAGCACAGAACTTTGATGTGGTTCTTCAACCACTTTGACACTTGCACTTTCAACAATCTTCAACCTTTTATTATAGCACTAGTAAGCTTAACTCTTTGTAGAGTATCCAAGTAAGATTCCTTCATTAGATCTTGCTTCTTTCATCATAATCCTTGTTGCTTCTTGAACTATTCTATTCTTCCTCTCCACAACTCCATTTTGCTAAGGAGCTCAAGGGGCTAATAACTATATCTTTATTCCATGATCTTCCTAAAATTAGTTAAACTCATTAGAGGTAAATTCACCACCTCTATTAGACCTTAAGCACTTGATTTTCAAATTCATTTCATT